>CABFWO010001099.1:87387-167898 GCA_902155825.1 Timema genevievae | reverse complement strand
TATATATATATATATATATATATATATATATATATATATACATATATATATATATATATACATATAGGTATGATTTATGATCTTACCAATTAAATTAGGCCGTTAGTACCAAGTGTGCTAAACTTATCGATAGTAATAAAAATGTCAAAATGAGAAGTTTTCCTAGCACTCAATGAACCAACATACAATAATATTGCCTAGCGCCTGTAAACTAGACTGTACCGGGCCGAGCGTGCTCGCTCCAGTCTGGCCACCTCTCATTAAGCCAATGTGTTCTATTTTATTTTTTAGTCGCGCGCTCAGTCTGGCCGTCCCCTATAATTTTATGGGGAGTAAATTAGAATTTAGTGCCACCCTCAAAAAGTTATTTTACATTTGCCATCTTGAAAAAATTGAAACTTAAAACAGTTTGTTTTTGCAACTATAACGTAAGCCGTTTATATTGTCAAAGTGTTTGTTAAACTTATAATAAAAAATGGAAGATAGCATTGTCTACAAAATAATGTTAGGTTTGGGAATTATTTTAATATTTTTCCAGAGTCCAACTACCTATGGAAAATGTGGTAACTGACAGCTAGCAGAATATTTAGAGAACAATCAAAAGAAAAACAAAATTAAAAATAAATTATTTTTGTCAACGTTTTGACTCCCAAAAGTGGTCTTATGGTCTTACAGATCATTTGGTTTGTCGAATGGATACATGAGAGTAGATCTGGTAGCTTTTACTAACTGTCAGTTATAACCACTCCTATTGCGAATGGACTATATTATCTACCGGTTACATAGGGGACGTCAAAAAGCAATCCCGCCCGGGCACAAAATTTACCTCGGTCCACCCCCTGGTAACACCATGTAGACATTAGAGCTCCCCTGCACCTTCTCCACAAAGCGTTACGTGGTTTATGTGTGACCCCTTTGAGCTGGCTGCCTTGGTCAACCTCACAGACAGACGAGGATTGGAGGGCGTCACTGTGGCTTTGATGATCCTAAAGCAATGATGGGCAAACTTTTCGGGGTGGGTGCCAGAAGAAAAAAGTCAGGTGGGCCAACACAGATTATTAAAATGTTACAATGGTACATTTTACAAAACCATTGTATAATAAAGACCTATTAATTATTAAATGGATTTGTATTACAATTATAACTAATTCTCTTATACAATGTGAATTGTCTATATTATTTAACGAATACTTAAATAAAATAGATACTTAACACTACTTGAATGAAGGAGTGTGTGATGAGTGGAATTGTGACTTCTTCTAAAAGTTTTTCATAGTCTGGTTCCAACTGGGACGAGGTGATTCTCAGAAGTGAAGCTAAGTGACCATCTTCCAGTCTGTTTCTAACACTATTTTTTCGAATTTTCATGGTAGAAAACACTTGCTCACATATAAATGACGATGCAAACATGGCGATAGCCTTCTGGGCATGAGATATCAAATTTCGGAAACTTAATTTCAATAAGGACTTGTAGAACTCAAGTTTTGGGACGTTGAAAAACAACTGCTTCAGTTGTGTGTTTCATTGCAATTCAATTAATTCGAGCTGAATGTCCGGTTTCATTGTTTCACAATCTACATTAGACGGTATACTGAAAATATCTAAGTCTTGTTCAATGCTTTTGAAGTCTTGAAACCTCCGTTCAAATTCACCATGAAGTCTTCTCACGCTGGCCTCTTAGCTCATAAGTTTGTCTTCCGTCAATAGGGCAATTGATTTTAACTTGGGGAAGTGGGATAAGTCGTTCTTTGCTAGCTGATTATCAAAGAGTACAAATTGCATTTTAAACCCCCTCAGGTTACCCCAGATCTCATCCAAAAATTGATTTCTTCCTTGTAGCTTCACATTCAATTTGTTCTTGTGACAAAGAATATCTGTAAAAAAAAACGCAAAGTCTGGAAGCCATGTGGTATCTTCCAACATTTGACACTCTTCAAACTTCTGTTTTTCACGCATGAACGAGACTATTTCCTCTTTCAGCCACCACATTCGCTCGAATACGCGTCCTGCGCTGAGTCACCTTTCTTTCGTGTAGTAGAGTACATCGGAGTATTCAGCTTTCACTGAGTCAAGAAACTCTTGGAACTGTATGTGAGCAAACCCTCGAGATCGAATAACATTAACAAGCTTAACAATGACCATCAACACATGTTTCATGTCTAGGGCAGATTTACACAGAGCATTTTGATTTATGATACAATGTAAAAATACATTGTTCTCAGGATATTCTTGGTTAAAGAACCCAACAAACCCAGATTTCTTCCCTGTCATATTTGGTGCTCCATCAGTCGTGATATTGCATATACTGGTTGTGGGTAATTTCAAATTTAAGAGGCCTTGCTGAAATTCACGAAAAATATCTGACTCTCCTGTAGTTTCCTTGAATGATTGCATGCAAGCCAGTTCTTCAACAATAGTAAAGTTTTCATCGACACCTCTTGTAACGTAATTACCAATGAATGAAAACGAAAAGAAGCCTCTGGAGGACCAGTGTTACGAACACAGACAATTGGACTGTAAGGTGGAGTGGGAATGGATAGAGGCAACTCACCTTCACTTTATGTGGTCTGACTGCTAGTGTCTTGGCGCAGTCCTCTTCATTAACGCACACGAATAAAATAGACTAGACCACTTCCGGGTGAAATTTCACGGAACCTTTATTTCTCACTTCTGGTTCTATCGAGTCTCCGCGCATGACACGACTAAATCGGCAGAGCTAAAAAAAAAGGCAAGGAAGGTGGGAAGGGTTAAGAAAGTATTTGAACAACCAAAAAAACAGTCTAAACCTCAACAATAGTAATCAAATCACAAAAACACTTCAATTTTGAGGCATAGAGAATCTAGATACACGGAGCACTATCCAACGATATAGCATAGAGGACTGAAACATGAAGTAGAGAATTAATAGTACTGGTCAAACAATAGAACAATATACAACACCTCTTATAAATACAAGTAAATGAAAAGTATCGCTTATATCAGTGCTTTCGTCCATAGTAATAGAACAAAATTTAAATTGTTCAATTCTTGATCCATGGTTACGATTATAGTAGTAATTGTTTTTATAGACAAGCTAACAGTCTCAAAATCCTTTTTCTTCTCATGACACAAAATATCACATACACTAAGCGTGCAGTCTTTCACGAACTCATCAGAGAGAGCTTTGTTTCTTTTAGCAATATTATATACTACAATATAGCTTGCATGTGTAGCTGCTTTTTAAGAACTATTTTGTTTTTTAAAAATAATCTGCTGACTTGAGAGTTTTTTACGTAGATCTTCTGCTTTTTGTTTCCTTTCAGCTTTGTCCATGGCACCATAACGGGCATTGTTATGCTTAGAGGTGAAGTGTCGGGAAATGTTAAATTCTTCGAAGACTGCCACTGTTTCATTTCAAATAAGACACAATGGCTTATCTTTAAAATTAGTGAAAAAGTATCTCCAAGTTCACTCATCTTTGAAAACACGGCACTCTGAATCAATTTTACGTTTTTAGTATCCATCTTGACAATTCATAAACGTTACTCGAACACTCACAGTAAACTAGGAAACAATAATAAACCAACGAGAAAGACACGCCTGTTCGGAATGATAACTAATTATGTACTATTCACAGTCAAAGGTGTCAAGGCCAAGTGATTGTGGTGGGAGGGGAGAGGATAGATGTCAAAAAGAGAGAGGGAGTACAGTTGCCAGTTTTACAACCAGTAGCATATGAAGGTGGACGGGCAGTTCAAAGGAGTGGGGGATGTACCCTTTCAGGCGTACGAAACCCTCGAGGAGATGATGCGGTTATCCAGGCTGGAAGAAGAGAGTGCTACACATGGCGCTGAGGCACGTGGTGAGACTGGGTCATGAAAAGGGGGACAGTATCACTTTTCCCTCTCCCGAGTCGTTGGATAGAATTCAACTTAGATCTATGAATCTACCAACGAACATGGACAGCTTGCGGGGACTAATTGTGAAAATTTTCAAGAGGAAACTTTTAATATGGAGAACACGTATAGGCAATTTGTGACAACACACGGAAAGTTGGTAATAATCCATGGAATGACAGACTGCAGAGTCTCCTAGCAAGGGCAAGGAGAGCTCGTAGGAGATATCAGAGGTGTCGAGACCCGGCTGGTCAGGTGGTGCTGTTAAATATCTACAGGTAGAGGAAGAGGAAGTTTGAGGATGGGTTGTTTCAGGATAAGAGGAAAAGTTGGGAGAAGTATGTTCAGGAGGTGCTACAGAGGGAACTTTGGGGGGTGCAGTTCAAGATAGCCTCCGGGAAATTACGGCCCCCAGCCATGATAACCATGCTATCTAAGAATGATGGAAGTACCATGACCAGCTGGGAGGAATCTGTGGTTCTTCTAATAGCTACATTGTTGCCAGATGATGAGGTGACAGAAGATAATGAAGAGCACCGAAGGTTGAGGGAGAGGATGGAGAATGATGTAGTATGTAAACGAGGAAGAGGTGGAACCTGTTAGTCGGGAGGAGGTAATCAGGAACATTGCTCTGATGGGTAAGAAAAAGGCGCCTGGACCGGAAGGGATAAAGGTTGAGGTGCTGGAGAAGACGGCTGACCTTATTGCTCCTTTCCTTGCAGGGCTGCTAAACGAATGCCTCGCTCAAGGCAGAGTCCCGAACATCTGGAAGCAGAGCGAGGTAATCGTGCTAAGCAAGGGAGAGGATAAAGATCCGCTGATTCCGAAATCATACAGACCCATATGCCTGTTGAACACAGCAGGGAAGTTGCAGGAGAAGATATTGTGTGAAAGATTACTGAGACACAGAACCGTCATGAGCATGCATCAGCAGCAGTATGGCTTTCAAAGAGGCAGGTCGACAGAGGACGCAATCTGCAGCGCAATGGAACTGCTTGACTCAGCAACCGGTAAATACGTCGTAGGAATATTCGTGGACATCTCAGGCTCTTTTGACAACCTCTGGTGGCCGGCGATGTTTGACAGATTAAGAGAGATTCAGTGTCCGGGACAGCTGTGTAGGAGTTTTTAGGATTACTGTCGTAACAGATATCCCACCTTGAGATGTCCAGGAAACAGGGTTCAGAAGCTACTGACGAAGGGATGTCCCCAAGGATTGGTATGTGGCCCGATCTTTTGGGATGTCAGCCTGGAACCAGTGTTGTACTTGTTGGAGGGGATACCGGAGATGCAGGGTGTGGTCGCCTTCTCAGACGACCTTCTAATAGTAATATAAGGGTACTCGAGAAGGAACTTAGAGGAAAAAAATAACCAGGTGCTTGAAGAACTTGACACCTGGTGTAAAAGTGTCAAGTTAAAAATGACACCGGTGAAGACAACCTATATGCTGTTCAAGGGTAGATTGGCTAGGGATCCGACCATAAAGGTAGGTAGGAAATCTATAAGAAGCCATATGGTCAGATACCTGGGAGTGAACCTTGATGAGAAAAGAAACTTCACGGCGCACATGGAGAAAGTGATGGGGAAAACTCTGTCGGTGATGAATAAAAGTATAAGCATGGGACAGAGGCGGTTTTATCTGCCTATGCGAATAATGACATACCATAAGACGATTCTTCACTCCATTATGAGCTATGGGGCGTGCATCTGAGCTCACAGATTAACCAATGCCGTTCCGGCTAAGGTGATTTAAGGTCTATAGAGGAACATCTTACTGAGGCTGACGGGAGCCTACCGGACTGTAGCAACGGATGCACTGAGTGTGGCCCTAGGTGTATGGCTGTTAAAACTCCTTATAAGGAAGAAAGGTGTGGCGTACTGGATAAAAAGGGGAAACATGGAGAAGGTGAGACTCCTCACCACACCCGATGTGACAACATTTGGAGAGATGGAAATAGGCCTGTTGGAGGAATGGAAGAGACGCTGGGAGAGAAGTGGGACAGGTAGGAGGACTTATAAATTGATCCCTAATGTAGATGACAGACTAGAGAATAAACACCTCCAGCCATCTTGGGGTCTTGTCCACTTCATCATGGGGAAGGGACCGTACTCGGCATCTCTAAGGAAGCTGGGACTAATAGAGTCGGGGAATTGTGAATGTGGTGAGGAGGGAACCCCTGAACATGTGCTGCTCGAGTGTGTCCTTACACTAGAAGCAAGAAGGAACTACCAGAGAGTGATCCAAGGAAGATTAGTAGGCGAAGTACTGAGGGACTCAATCTATTGGAAATTCTTAGACCAGATTGCACTGGAAGCGTCAGATAGAGCAAAGACTGCTTACATAGATAGACTTAAAGAAAGAGGCACAGGGACGAATAAGACGGGACGTTGACAATGACAATGACAAAGAATATGACAGCGGCACAGAAGGTGGGACTGACACGGACACTAGTGAGGTCTCAGCGGGGAGTGAGTAGAGAAAAAAGGATTGTTAGTATTCCTGCACCCCTATGAGTTAGGGGTCACCTCTAAAAAGTCTCAACTTCCTAGTCTTCTGGGCTTCGAGATTTTTTTTAACTGGACATAGGAACTGGTAATTACTATAGTGGAGATTGTTTTTAAAAAAAGTCAATAAGAAAACAATTATCGGACATCTGGTTCGTTAGGTTTTATACCATGACTGTAATATTTAGTATATTTTTTATTATACAGTTAGTGGGGGCCCCTGATTTTTTAAGTCCCCTCTGGATAGTCAGCCTCCCTTAGATCCGGCCATGCTTATGACCCAGACCTCTAAGATACTTGATCGTTCATGGGGAGATCCGAGCCAGATTTTATGGCTAGATTGACAAGTTAGAGGATAGAAGTCGCCGTCGAGAGAGACTTATTCATGTGTGGGCAGGATCAAGTCGACATGATTAAAATGGTGCATGCGCAGATTCACCAATATCTACACTTTCAGACTCTTTACAAATAACGACATAAGTAATTATGGTTTCCATTGTGAAGTCACACACAATGGTAAATAATTTAAGAATAGTGAGCAAAGAATATTTTTATAAATTGGAACTCGGGGTCCTATCTTATTATTTACAAAAAGATTAGCTTTGACCTATAAAATAAGATAGGACCCTCTATAACCAACAGTTCACTGTATGTCAAAATGAAAAAAAAAAACTGTAGCTTTCTGGTCTTGCTTGATGCTCTAATAACGTGGTTTTGTTCCAGAGAGAGTTTGGCATATCGCTTAGCACGGTTGAAATTTAGACTTTTAAGTTGAACGAAAGTGGGGATAATAAAAGTGATTTGAAGCATCTTCATTATAAATACTTGGAAGTTGAAAGATTAAGATCAAATCCCACCATGTACTTTTTGAACTTTTTTTTTTCCAAGCAGAAGTAAATGCAGATCTTTAAAATTGATCTCCTTCCTTTCATTCAGTCATTAAGGCTTTTAAAAAAAAGCCTGTTGTGTTCTTATTACTAAAGGCATTATGACGTATTTTCATGAAGGGGAGAGCGCAGTAACCTCTTGCTACTGGCCTTTCATTTTGTTGATGCGCTGCTGACAACTTTGTCAATAGTCTACAAGACAGGAGCAGACAATATTGACTTTGTTAAGAGTATGACATGGCATGGCGTGACCCACACTGACCCTATCATTTCGTGTTATTCTAGGAAAAACCAAGGGAAATAAAACCTTGGAGATGTAATTTACACAAAAGCACTTCTTAGTCCCCAAATTTGATGTTGAAACAGTTTCTAATCATTAAAATGACCAGCAATTAACAGGACTATGTACACTATGCAAATTCTTGAAGTAATAAATACCAGTGGCACATGAAGGATTGTAAAATAATGAGTGCGGGGCAAAAATATGAGGGTTTTTGGTCATTTTTATAACAAAAGTCAGCTCTCAAGCTTCAAAGCTTCTTCTCAATTAATGGCAACTAGTTTTTTCCCATCCTCCTCTTAGTCTGAAGCACTATTCCAACCTTTATTTCTACAACACAGGTTTTGAATACTTCACAAGCCCTACTCTCTAGACATTTGGAGATTTTTTTAACCTAGTGCTACTACTTGGTGAGAGAGAACAGTGATGGTTCTTAAAATCATTCATTAGACACACTGAGACTCGTTGAGAAAATATTCTGCTCCAATTTTTAAAACTTTTCAGAAAATATATATATTATTGGTTATTATTGATTGAAAAAATAAACTATATATTAGACCCTTGATTTTAACCCAAATAAAACGAATGGAAAGCAAATTCGCCAATAAACATAGTCAAGTAAATGAGAAACTGTATTACAAACATCTAGTAACTCATAGTGAACGTTTTTACCAACTATTTACTAAGAATTACAGGGTTCAATCATTCAGAAGATGGTCATTTTTTTGCCATGTTACTCACACTATGACTGTCCATTAGTATGGCAGTATCAGCGTAGCCATTCAAACTTTTTAGTAAAATTCCAATTGACAAAAATCCTAATTTTTAAAAGGCTTTTTTTGATTTTTTGTGAGACTTTGAACAAATTATTATGATTGATTATTTTGTTGCGGAAGGTGTGTTGAACATGCCAACAAATTTTAGTACTTGATATGGTAATGTTAAAAAGTACCTCTTCGATATCCGGAATCTTCAAAATTTTGATACCACCAAAGTTAGTTTGTGTGGTCTGTGCATGGATTAAAAAAAAATGTGAAGTGGTTCTCACCTGGGAAATTTTAGTAAATAAGATGCCCTTAGAAATTATTTAGTAATTCTTGCCTTAAAATTTCCGACTCATGGCAAAAGTCAAGCATAGCCAAGGGCGTAGAAAGCATGGGGGTCCTTGTATACAGTAGCCTCATGGCTTCTTTGGTGCTGAGTGACAGTTCACAGCTGAGAGCTGACGGCTTTGAAAAGTTACCAGACCAAATTATGTATCCCTACGCCGAACCACATGACCTGCAAAAACATGTGTTTAGCAGCTGTCACTTCTGACAGTCAAAATTTAGGTATAACTGTTGACTGTCAGAAGTCGGCTGTGAACCTTCAGTCAGCACCAAAGAAGCCATGGAGCTACTGTACATACAAATACAAGATGTAACTTTTTACTTTTACTACAGTTTAATGTCAATGCCTTCAACCAAATACTAGTTAATTATTATTTTAAAATAAACCTTCAAGATGCAACTTGTAAAACTTCCGATTGTAAAATTAGCTCTGCCAACATTTCATATACTTTTTTTCTTCATTCAAACTGTATTGGGAAACAAAAGATGTTTCTCGGTATGAGTCGAGTTGTGGGGTCCAAGAAAAGTAGGCAAACATTTTTGCTATCAATTGTAAGATCTTACTTAAAAGGAAATAGCAGCTTAAATAAAAGGATAATAATTGTCAGAAATGAAGTTGGCACTTTATGTAGGCTGGATACTTGGGTTTCCCCCATCCTCTCTTTCAACACACCTACTTACGCAAAGCTCTATTTTGTAACTCTAAGCATTTTGAAACCATTTAAAATGTTTGAACAGCACCACATTACTACTAATTAGTAGTACAGTGTTGATTGTAGTGAAAGGTTGTGTGGTTTTGGAGAAAGGATTCACTATTTTAATACTAGTGGTTTGTTGGTTGTTGCTCAAGTAATAGATATTAGTGTTAGTTAAATTAGTATATAAAAATCTAAAGCCTTAAAAAATGTAAATAGGCTTGGCAAATGGCTTGTAAAAGAACCACTAGAAGAGGCACCGAAAGAGGTGAGATATTTTTTAAACTAGTTTTACTCCCCCAAATTTCACTATCAGTTTGGTTATTCTTACTTATACTAACCACGTTAGTGTTGTATGAGTGTGATGGTTGTATCTGTGATGACTCGTGAATCGTTATATCAGTATAGGCCAGGGATGGCAAACCTATGGCACGATTCGGGTGGTACGCCAACATGAAAAAAATTAAATATTGTATAAAACTTTTCCCAACGTGGTGTAATTTTATGAAGCCATCAATTTCAACAGTCATGACATGTCACACAGTACTTTTTGAAGTCAACGGTTAGAAATTGTATCTTTTGTGCTGTTGAAGACAACACGGTTTGAACCGAACATATAATATATAACTTTCAAAATGTAATATGTCAAACTAATACTTAAAATATGAGTGAAGAATGACCCTGGGCACGGGAAAATTCCTGGATAGCTCGGTGGTTAGAGCATTGGCGTACTAAGCCAAAGGTCCCAGTTTCAATTCCCGTGTCCAGGTGTCATTTATCAATTTTCAGAATATATCTAGATGCGAGTAAGTCCCCACTAAAACAAATATAATAGCTTTGGCTATTTGATTCTTACACAGCTTTGATTAAAAATAATATTTAATATTTTAGAATCTAGCATACACCCCTGTATCCATTTCACTCATGACACAACCAGTATACAACCAATTCCGACACCACCAACCGTGCATTATTTTAGGGTCTATGTATTTATTTATATGGCAAACACGAAATTTGGAATCTAAGAGATTCATGTCCGACGAATTTTTGATATTTGTAAAACGAGGTTGGTAGCTTTCTTAAAGGGTACACCTATTTCCGAAACTGGTTGAGTTGGAAACACGAAATTTGACATGAGTGTTCTTAGTCAAAATCAAAGATATATGTATTCTAGGCATTTAGGGATTTTTCGAAATCCAGCCCTTAGGGGAGTGAAGTGGGGGGAGGGGGTTAGGGGAGTGAAGTGGGGGGAGGGGGGTTATGTTTAATCAAAACCGCTCTAGTTGGAAAGATGAAACTTGGCAGAATGTTATTCTAAGGTAACAGGCTAGAGGATTGGAATTTTTCAAAATTCAACCCCTAGGGGGGGTGAAGGGGAGGGGGTAGTTTTTATGTACCCTCTAAACCACATGAGCTGGAAAGTTGAATCTTAGCAGGGCCTTTCTAGGCAAAGGACGATAATTTATTTTTTATTTTTCAAAATTCAGCCCTTAATGGAGTGAAGCAGGGAGGGGGTGATTTTTACGCATCTTATAATCCACATGAGCTGGAAATATGAAACGTATTATAAAACTATCCAGTGCGGAAAATGAGTTATTTAGCAATTATTTAATAAAGCCATGCCCTACAATTTATTTTTTGTGTGAAAACTAAAGCTATAGTTATTATAGACTTTAATTCTAAGTTTACCAAATACACTATAATAAAATACATTTAATGTAAAGTGGAATTGAATGTGTGTGTTTATATATCACGTTTGTGATTATGTATATTATGTACAAATACAATATACATAATATATAATCACAATCACATATATATAGTATATAGAATATCAATATTTAATGCACATAGTTCTACTTACCACATGTAATGTTATTTTTCTCTCTGTAGTGAATATGTATCATTTTTTCCCCATAGCAACTATATAGTAATTGAATTATATATTTTAAATAAATTAATAATATCTAAAAAGTTTCAAACAGAGTTCTAAAATAATCTAAAAATATCTAAATATATAAAATATAAAATATCTAAAAAGTTTCAAACAGAGTTCTAAAATAATTTCTGTTGACCTAAGGCTCACAACTCAAAATAAAAATTAACATAGTTTTAACAGAGCCGCCTTGATGACTGAAGGGTATTAAGCGCTACACTCACTGTAGGCTGGACTGCTTGATGACGGGGGGATCAAGGTCCAAATCTTGGTAATTTGTTCTAAGGGTGATATTTCCTAAATGATTTTACAATCTTCCTCCACGCATATGCAGGTACACTTCCTATAAAACCAACCTTCCTCATCACAAACACCTTAGCGTAATTAGTACATAAGCGTATAATACAAATGAGTAGTAAGAAGCGTTACTAAAAAAATATACAAAAAAATGTACACTATCGCGTTAGCTTTCAAGTGAACCCCCTCTGGAAAAATTTCCTTTCCACGCCCTAGCTCAAAGTTTTCTCGATCAGGGGCCATCCTGAGAATAGTGTTGTGACTTTTAAGGCAGCTTTTGGGCTGACATTCAAAAATGTAATAGTTTTGAATATATAATTATGAATAACAATTAAACCTTAATGATCAGTGAGAGTGAGTCTAAGATGTTTGTTGTACATTTGTTGGCTAGTATGATGAAGTATTAACTATCTGAAATAAATTGGGTTGTCATTTATTTTATTCTTTGTACTACACACATATTACATTGGTCGAGTAATAAGAGATTTGGTTCCAACCCAGATATGGTAAAAAAAAATTTTGGTAATAATACATATTATAAACTTGTAACCAAAACTGTGTGTTTGGGTTGAGCCTCTAGGTTCAGTTGATTTAAGAAACTTTTAAAATATCAAGCCTTCCCTCTCACTTATTCAGTTCCCCCCAACCTTACAAAGTCACAAGCTGCCACTGAACATCAAGCCTCCCCTCTCACTTATTCAGTTCCCCCCAACCTCAAAAAGTCACAAGCTGCCACTGAATATCAAGCCTTTCCCTCTCAATTATTCAGTTCCCCCCAACCTCACAAAGTCACAAGCTGCCACTGAACATCAAGCCTTCCCTCTCACTTATTCAGTTTACCCCAACCTCAAACAGCCAAGTGCTTTCACTGAACATCAATGGAACCAATTTGTTTTATCGCTGCGCCTTACTACCTATTATGTTATACACATATATGATATGACGAATTAATATAAAAGGGTGGTGATGAGGAAGGAACCATTTTAAAGGTAATCTACCCACATTTGCATGGAAGTGAGAAACCATTTAGGGGAAACTATCCTCAGTAGACCTGACCAGGATTCGAACCCCGATCTCATAAATGATAAGCTAGTCCAACATGAGAATGACGTCTTATACCATTCAGTCACTGAAACGGTTTACAGGATATTATTTTTAAACAGTGTGTTCATTTACATGGACGGTGTATAAAATATTATGAGCTCGTAATACAAGGTGTACAGAAAACCTGATGATGCAGAGCCAAATGGGCTTAAACCACAAGTAAAAAAAAAATAAAATTGAGTGCTACATTCACATTTTAAGAAATTATATTAGCAAAGTGTGTGATGTTTGAAATAACATTAAACTGGGAAATGTGTTTAAAAGAACCAGTTTCCAAGCCAAACATAAGCATTTGAAGAGATTGTTTCACCTGTAAAATACAGGAACTATCAAAATAATTTGCCTTGTCATATATTTAAAGCAATTATGTTATAGGTGCTGGAAATATGCAAACACAATATTTTTGTGGCAGAGCCCAAAATTGTGTCCAGATTGTTTCGCAGATTAAAGAGAGATCAATTTGTAGCGATTTAAAATAATTCTTCTTATACTAACAATTTAATTTGTTGAATATAATTGAAATGTAATTTCAAATATTGTTATATAAGGAAATTTTTGTATAAACCAAGTTGGCAGAACTGAGTTATTGTTAGATTATCCAGTATGGAGTGAGGTTATAAGATCTAGTCATAATTAAAAATAATTGTAATTTAAAAGGTTGAATCAACATTGAGATAGTGCTTTTTTTTAGCACCATATATTACTACCCATTTGGGTTATACCCTTATGTACTAATTATGCTAATTGGTTGGGGATGAGGAAGTGTAACCACATCTGTGCAAAGAGAGTGGGATAGTATTTAGGGAAAGCCACCTTCAATAACAACCGACTGGGATTGAACCACAAATTCTCCGTCTTCGGCAGTCTAATCTATTGCGAGAATAGTGCCTTAGACCATGAGGCCAATGAAGTGGGTCAATAGTTCTTATAGAATCTGTAAAACAAGCACCTAAAAATAGCACAATAGCTATTAGTGATTTTGGAGTAAATTGGCAATAACTCTACTAGCTTAATTCTGGATGTAGACAGCGATATTGCAGAACATTTCAATTCATTTGTGGCCACGACCATCGTTGGTAAACTTTAATCTTTGCAATTCACACACCAAAATGTGCAAAGTAGCAGTGATATCAATAAATTCAAGGTTAAATACACCGATTACTTTACAGGTCTGTTATCAAAAAGGTTCTGGGCCCCACAAAGAAATGTATTAGTGAATGGAAAAGAAACAAACAAGCAAATTACATATAGTGATTATAGTTGGGAGCTGTCACTGTGGGGTATGAACTATATAGGCCCATATATTAGCAGCAAAGAGAGTAATTATTGCTAGAGAAAAAGAAAATGAATGTGTGTTGTATGAAGAAAGCCAAACTAACTGAAGATTAACATAGATAATAAAATAGTTAAGAGATAAACATAAAATTTGTATATATACTAATCATCATTTGTTTGTGTGTTTCAAGGTTATACTAAGGATGGAAACCCCTCCCCCCTCCTGCCCACATCAATGTTGTCAGCTTACGAGAGTGCGATAAATAGTTAGCACATTGCGTCATGAGGAAAAATCTTTGTTTATTATACACGGCAGGCATGCTATGTTTTGGTATACATAAGTTATGAAAAACATTGCCCTCCAACCCTTGTGAATAGCACTCTGAATTTTTGTTCAGTTGAATGCTTTATCTTGCATTGTGATGTGCAGTAGTTCTTTAAAGAGTTTTAAATTAACATATATTTATTAATTATTAAATAATTTATAGTTTAGTATAGTCATACCAATTTATTTCTAATATGGAGAGGCATGCCGGAACGTCCACGCCGATTATGACAGGAAGATCGGGAAAGAAAGGCACTTGTAGTCAGCATAAATCTACAATATACAGTGTCTATAGTTTCAGTATAAATATTGCCGAACAACCAGAGGAACTAAAAAATATAAATTTCAACCAAGCTCAATGTCTCATGGCAAAAATATGTGGCGTACATCCTAGAACTGTGCAGAACATTTGCAAAGAGATTTCAGAGACTGAAGATGTTCAGAAGTTCTCATCCCCCAATAAATCATTATCCAGAAAGTGCGGCTTGTAACGGATATTGAAAATTTTAACAAAGATGTATTGCATCGTTCAGTATTTGAAATTTATTAGAGAGGTGAATATCCAGCCACTTCAAAACTGAGGAAAGCGATGACCGACAAGATAGGATTTTCTGGCTCCCAATCTTCAATATTGAGAATTATAAAAAGTCTAGGATTCAAATATAGAAAGTGTAACGATGGCAAAAAGTTCTTGATAGATAGGCAAGATATCTTTACAGCGAGGATATAATTTCTTCATAAAATGCACCATATTCAATCTTCTGGAGATAATCGTCCCATATTTTATTTGGACGAAACTTGGGTCAACCAAAATCATTCCCACAATTATATATGGCAAGACTCTACGAGCAATGGTGGACTGAAGGTACCTGTTGGAAAAGATGGTAGGCTTATAGTGTGTCATGCCTGCTCTAATAATAAGATTGGCTTTGTAAATGGGAGCAAACTAGTATTTCAGCCTAAAAGGAAAGAAGATTAGTTCCGTTTACATTCAGATCTATTTGAAGAGTGGTTCGCTAGTGAATTTATGAAGTACTTGGAAGATGGGTCTATTATAATAATGGATGACACTAGTTATGATAGTGTTTTAGTGAATAAATTACCATCCTCCAGAATGATTAAAAGTGATATTACTAACTGGATTAGAGAGAACTGTTATTTGACAGCTGATCCATCGCTTACTAAAGTTGAAATTCTGAAATTTGTTAAACCATTAAGGGAAAAGGGAAAGCAATATAAATTGTACAAAATTGCTAATGCCAATGGCCACCAAGTTATTTATTTACCTCCATACCACTGTCAATACTGTGGAAGACTGGATAAAATGTGGACATGCTGAGAAGTTACAAGAGAATTTCGAAAAAGGAGTGTTGAGGGATAGTGTATTGGAACCCAACGTCTACTTACAGGACAGTGACAGTGAATGTGAGAGTGACTTAAAAAAAGTTATGAATTCAGATTCGAGTTGGCTCTTAAGAGTAAGAGTAAATGTATTCTGAAATGTATTTACACTAAGCACGTGTGTGAATGAGAACCGCTCTGCTTGATAACAGTCTACCATGTGGCGTAACAATAGGCAACACTGAAATGACCCTGAAACACATATCTTCCTGAATCCAACTAAAGTCACTATTTGTTGTATAGTGTGGTAACTAATCATCATAAATGCTTTCTATGTAAATATTATTAGTAAAGTGTAATAAATGTTATTTACAAAATAAAATAATAGCTATTATATGAGTGTGACACCTTAGCTCAGATGATGGCACATCTACCTAGTAAGCCAAGGGACCCTGGTTTGATTCCCTGCAAGGCCAAACAATTTATAATTGATAAAATTTGGACTTTCCCATTCATAGACATAAAGATGGTTTGTTTAGAGATAACACTTGCATGTGTTTACAAACCATATTTTAGCAATATTTTGTTTTTGATATTTGTTCATAGAGCCTATTGAGATAACTTTTATCCTTTTTAGTGCCACGCCTATAATAGATTCACGTGTGAATAGTACCATGGCTAGTTCATAATTTTTGTAAGAATGTACCAAAAAAAATTGCCAAAATAATTTATTAAGTGATTTTTCAGATTGTTCTGTAATTTTTATCTGCGTATACTATTCTAAAATAAAGGGGAATATTCTTGTTCTAGTTAAATAATACACTCATACCTTAACTATTGGGTAGCGCCAGAACTAGCACAAATCTGATCAGCTTGTGGCACTTTTAACGATAGAAGGCGAAGCTTATCAGATAAGCTCTTGGCACTAAAAGGGTTAATGTTCATTAAGAAACAATTTTTAAAACTGGCAGAATAAAATATTCTGATAGCTTAATGGCTTGGCTAAGCAATGCTTGAGACAAGTGAAAAAACTGTATGCCACCGAGTTAATATGATTTTGATACATGTTCACATGCATGAAGCCATTTTGATATAAAAAGACATATGTTGATAACTGGGATCTTATAAAAACAAACAGATAACATTATAAGAAAAAAATTTAATGAAGACTTCAAAGTAAAATAATAAACAGCAAAGGTAAAAAAGGGTATAGTAGCCTAATGATGAGAGTATGAAAAACAAACTTTGCGGATATTAAAGGCCGATCTTATGACTACGGGCTAAATATTGCTATCGGGAGGTAAAAGTTAGCTACCAGTTAAAGGTTATCAGCCACTTTAATATTTTACACGTATTATGTAATGAATTTATCTGCCAGATAGCTATCTGTAGGATAAATATATTTTTATATAGAAAATGCAAGTTTGGTACTGGTTTTACTGGTGTAAGCATACGTATAAGTCCAGACGCTACTGCTACAAACTAGCGAGTGGTGAGAACGCTCAACATTTGTTAAATAATGGCGGCTAAACGAGTGCGAGGAAACAGATGGCGTGACGTGGGCGCAGAAGCTAAGATGTCATGCAAGTATTTATTCCGGTGTCTGCCAAAATGTGGTCAATAGTTGGGTACAACGTTTACAAAATTTCCTTTATTGTACTCAGATTTTTATAATTTGTTCTTATTTAATATAACTCTACAAATAGCTTGTCAGTTTATATAAAAGTGTGATTTAAATGTTCTAACTTTATATAGTTAGAGCCCAGGTCTATGCTTACTAAACACGTGAACCAAGATTTTAACCTAAAAACAGATTCTGATAAGCAAAACCTCATTAAAAACAACGCAACAACCATTTTAACTTTCAGATAAAAGTTATCTTGTACTTAAACTGCCTGATAAAAATTTGATGGATAAATACATTTTATCTGGCGATAAATGCTATCTTGCAGTCACAAGATGCACTTTTAACTTATCCACTCCAGATTAATATTTATCCAGGAGTCATAAGAGGGTTTGAATAAAAGGACCATATTCAGCTATTGGTCACCAGGAACCAATCTACTTTAACAAGGTATGAGTTGACCTCGGGGGTTTTGGGGTAAAGTGCTTGCCCCAAGACCCAATGTTTGTGGGTTCAAACCCAGCTAGGGTCAACGGATTTCTCTTGAGTAATAAAAATCCATAACACAGCTCACAATAGACTAGACTGCTGATGGCTGGGAGATTTAAGTTTGAATCTTAGTCGAGCGTATCGAAATGGGTTTTCCAAAATGGTTTTCCACTCTACCTCCACACAAATGTAGGAACACTACCTATAAATACAACCTTCTCCATTCATAGAACCATAAGTGTAATCAGTATATAAGCATATAATCCGAATAAGTTAGCAAGGCACAGTACTAAAAATAACTTTCTTTGAAGGGGAAGTAAAGCCATTGTTGTTTATTAAGGCATGTAAAAGAACCCTGTAAGCTATGTGAAAATGCCTTTCCTGGAAAAATTGGTAGGCCCTTTAATTTTCGCTCATAGACATTTTTGTGTGCTGATCTAATCAGTCGGTCAGAAAGTGAATGTTAAATACCTCATATAAATAAATAAATAAATAAAAACAAGGGATGTATCCTTAAATCCTCAAAGATATTTAAGATTTGAAGAACAAATCAAGTGAAATTTGTTTTTGAGCTCTAAATTTGCTTATTAATAGCTTAGCCCAATCTGATGATTATAAAAACAAAAACTCATTCTTTCTAATTTACCACTCTACTGATTGTATAAATGTTTATTCTATGGAAAAAAAGTAAACATTTAGATACAATTTTTATTGTCTATAGCAACTTAAGAATCAAAAGAATAAAGTAAATCTCTAATGTTTACCATGTTTTCTAATATTATATAATTTCTAATATCGTCAGGTAAAATGAAGATTCTGATTCATGAAATAGTGGATTCGACTCATCTAAAGTTTTAACCAACAATACATCTTACAACACATATCCACAACCATAGCTAATATGACTTATCTGGCAATCAATTTGATAAATGATAGCTGTCCACAAGATCTGAGCAGCTACCACAAATAAACGCAATAAACCAAATAGTGAAAAAAGTCCCTGTGTATGAGGCAAATACCTGACACCTTCTATATTAGCAGTTTATTATGTATTTCTCAACAACATATCTCTGTTAGAGTGGTTTTTCATCCATGGTGTACCTAAAAAATAAGTGCCGCAATAGGTTAAATTTGGAGCCGGACGTCCACTTGAAAGTTTCAATTAAACAACCAGACATCAAAAATTGTGCCAAGCCATGCAGCCACACCCCTTTCATTGAAAAACTTAGGGATTCATAATATATCAGCTACAGAATTACAATTAAAATTTTTAATTTGAAAATATTGTGTTTATGTTTACTTTTTTCCTTTATTTTTGAACTAATAAAACTTACGACTAGGACAGGCACAACATCCTGTCCACAACCGTTAATTCATCACTGTGAAAGAGTAAACTCATATTTCACCAATGATACATTTTTCGGCCATGCTGGAAATTGAACCCAGGACCCTTAGGTCAGTAGACAGACACGTTATCGACTGAGCTAAGGTGTTGAATTGTTCATTGGTTGGATAGTGATAAACTACAAATCGTGTAAAACCATGCATTTTCGCATTACATTTTATTTATTTACTTTCAATAGGGATATAGGTGTGTGGTAGAAAGTGTGTCCGCCCAAGGCACTACTTAATTAATGGTTGCAATTTATTTAACTAGTCCTAATTTTTTCGTTTGATTTTTTTCTAAAATGTGTTTAAACTTTTAATACTATTTTTTTTAATCCATTGTGTTTGACTACCCCTGTCTAGATTACACACATTTTAACCATGCTAATGGGCTAGGTAGGGGTGATGAAGGTATGAGTTTGAAGAAATGTATCATGTTTGTTTGGGGAGAAGAGCCAACCATTTAGGTAAAACCACCTTCAGTATACCCAGCAGGGATTCTATCCAGAATTTACCATCACCGGCAAACTAGACTCGAAAAGCTTGACATTTAGACCACGTGCCAACCAATATAGTTACTAGTTTTATAAAACATGTTGTTACACAAGTGGAAGTACAATAATTTCATCATTGTAAATAAAAAACTTTTCTTCTTCTCATGTTATTTTCTGTGCATTAAAAATAAAACAAAATTATGAATCATTACTGAGGGCTCGACCTGAATATTGCAATGAGGGGAGGGGGGTAGGCCTGGTGACATCCCTTGGAGCTTTACATATATAGATTCCAATTTGAAGCAAGTTAAGTAGCATGGCATAAGGAGGGTTGTGGTTATGGGCTTTTTGCATTATAGATAGCCATGAGACAGGGATGCTGTTTGTCACCCAGTCTGCTCAACTTGTATGGCATGTGTCCGGTCAGGGAAGCCCTAGAGGGGCGTGGCAATTTCAGGATAGGAGGACGTGACATCAACACAATAAAATATGCAGATAATCTAAAATTGCTGGCCATATATAAAAGAGTTGCAGGAAATCTTGGACCGGCTAGTGGAGATAGGGAGAAGTTATGGCATGGAGATCAACATTGTGAAGTCAAAAGTGATGGTGATTTGAAAAAAATGAAGAACCTCTGAAAATCAAAATTGAAAACCAGGAGTTGGAAAATTTAGAGAAGTTCAAGTACCTGGGAAGTCTGCTGACAAAGGATTCCTACTGCACTAAAGAAATTAGGTCGAGAATTGTCATGGCTAAGTACAGTTTCAACAAGAAGAAGTTACTGCTGACCAAAAAGTTGAGTTTGGAACTGAGGAAGAAACTGATGAAATGTTACATATGAAGCATCGTACTGTATGGAGCAGAAACATGGACTCTTAGGAGGATGGAAAATAAATACTTGGAGAGCTTTGAAATATAGTGCTGGAGAAGATTAGAGAAGATCAGGTGGACAGACAGGGTGACAAATGAAGAAGTCCTAAGAAGAGTGGGTGAGAAGATAACTATTTTGGATGTGATTTTTTGGCACAAAGCAAACTGGATCGAGCACATCTTTAGGAGAAACTGTCTTCTGCACAACGTCATAGAAGGGAAGGTTGAGGGAAAGAGGAGTTTAGGAGGATTCAAATACTAGATGACTTGAAGGAAAGAACCAAATTCTGGGAGCTGTAGGAGGATGTAGAGGACAGGGCACATTGGCTGTCTAAGTTCACTGACAAAAGGAATGGACAAGTTGTAAGACAGAGCACCTGATGATGATGATGATGATGATAAGGATAATATTATAGTGGTATAAGAATTAAATCAAAACATAACAGATAAAAAAATGTATTTATAAATGGTTTAAAATGATACTAAAAAAAAAGTAAAAATACAATTTCATATGAGAATACAGAGACTGCTTTAGACATGGTTTCATGGCCTTCAATAGATAAAATTCAACTTATTAAATATTTCAACAGAAATGTTAACACTTTCTTAACATTATTAGAAATGGCTTCTCATTTCCAAACTGTGGAATGATTGAAATGGCATTTTAATATTGACTGTACAAAGTTAGAAAATATGAGTAACAATTGTGCATTAGCGTTGAAGGAAGCTAACAAGTTATTTTGGACTACAAGTATGGTCATTTTCAACGTTCACTGGAACTATCTCTTCAATGAGTTTGTTCTGGACAATATGATGTATACACTGAGCTAAAATGTTTGTTTTGGACACTTTCTGTACATCCGCAGTCTCATCTTTTGTTGCTTGAGTAATGCTTGATCCGAGCCCTAAGAAATTGTTTTGTACAACATATCGTACACATTGGAGTATGGCATTTCGTTCATGACGAATCTCATTTCCAAGAAGCTAAAACAATAATAAAAGTGGCAGATGAAAATAGTCAAGCAATTACCAAGGTATCAAACATTGTACATGTTAACTTTCTCTTAGCTTTAAATGATAAATACCTTTCACAAAATATATAGAATGAGGCCTCAATACAACAATTAATCTCAACAACAAACATATTACAAATAATAGCTTTGGCTACTTGATTCTTAAATATGCAATCTCTTACAATTATAATAATTGTACAAGTGGCAGCAATAAGCCAACTACCGAGTCAAAGGTGGCTGTGTTATCTGATAACTCAACACATTTGTAGCCTACGATTTCCTCACGTCCATCATAGACTCTGCCTTAAAATGAGTGTAGAATGACCCTGGGCACAGGACGATTCCTGGATAGCTCAGTGGTTAGAGCATTGACGTACTAAGCCAAAGGTCCTGGATTCAATTTCCGTGTCCAGGTGTCATTTTTAAAATTTCAGAATATGATATCTAGATAGAGTAATCCTCACTAAAAGCATAAATGATAGCTTTGGCTATTTGATTCTTAAATATTACAAAGACTACAATCTGGAGGTTAGTAACTTTGTTGCTAAGGTGCTATTCATTTATGAAAGGTTATGAAATGAAGAAAAAATTAGAGACCGAGCTGCACATTTCCTTTACAGGTGAAAAATCTAATCTTTTAATGCAAGGTACATTGGTTATTTACTTTCCATTTAAAAAAAAGGGTTTTCACAGCCTTAATGATGAAACTATTAATTTTCTTAAAAACCCAAAACGTGCAGCTTTTTTATGAGAACTAAATAGTAAAATGTGGAAGGGAGTAACATTTATCAAACTAAGGCTCACCATGCTAGTTCAGTCAGTAGCATGGCTCACCACGCTAGTTCAGTCAGTAGCATGGCTCACCACGCTAGTTCAGTCAGTAGCATGGCTCACCACGCTAGTTCAGTCAATAGCATGGTTCACCACGCTAGTTCAGTCAATAGCATGGTTCACCACGCTAGTTCAGTCAGTAGCATGGCTCACCACGCTAGTTCAGTCAATAGCAGGGTTCACCACACTAGTTCAGTCAATAGCATGGTTCAACACACTAGTTCAGTTAATAGCATGGTTCACCACGCTAGTTCAGTCAATAGCATGGCTGACCTATCGCCTTGAAATATGTTTAGGCTGTATATATAATAGAGAATCAGAGATTAACCAATCCCCAACTCAATCTGAATTTCTTGTTTCATATAATGGGAGATTGGTTGACTCTCAAGATTAGACTATATTATTGTGAACTTATGTCGTTATTAACAAGCAAAGTAAGGCCTCATCTCAATAATTTATTTTATTTTGTTTTTTCACTACTTCATTTCAAAATTTAAAACATTTTATTGATACCTGACCAATACTACATACGCCCCAATATATTTTCCAAATTTATTTCACTGGAAAATACGGCAAAAATAACTAAGAAATTTTGAGTTTTATATTATCTACCTATTTTTTGTACTTCATAGAAAAGAGAGAAGATAATTTCTTGGCCTGAATTCTAACAATCTTATAGTCCTTAAAAGTAGTGAATTAATATTGTATTGGTTGTGTTAAGAAATAAAAATTTCAATAATCTATTATAAATTCTGTCTTTAATTTATTTTTAAAATTTTATGGCCATCAGCTTAGTTGATAATGTTAACAAATATGTTGTTCAACAATCCTGTTCTACATACAAATCTCCCGTAAGGCTGTATCTGGTGCATACCTTGTCTGTAGACGAGGTCCAATCTGGATGGTTGAAATTTCGGATAAGCCATAATTTTGGGAATGTTAAGAGATGTAAAAAATTGGAAACACGCAATTTGTGATGGAAATAACAGATTTAATATACAGTATGAGGAATAAGATGTGATTTCCTGCTATAAAAAATACAGAATTAGGCCTAAAAGTTGACAAGCACCCTTTTTCAACTACGAGCACATCTCAAAACAACAACGCTAGTGCTACTGAACTGTAATTTGCAGGACATGAATGTAATCAGAGCGTTTCAGTTAATATTAATACAGTTATATTTTATTTAATCAAAAGAGTGTTCTGGATAACCACAATTCAAATAAATGGGTTTCTTCTGTAAAAATTAGTTAAAACTGATTAATTTTTTCTAATAAGAAAGTTCGTGATTAGGTTTGATATATGTTTTATTTTGAAAATTGTGATCTAAATATCGTAAATGATAGGTGCGGATGTATTATTTTATAATAAAAAATAAACTGAGATAATTTTATTCTGTGGTTACTTTTTGGTTAATTGCCACTGAGGACCAAATCTTACTATTCTAGAAGAGAGAGAAACCCAATTTTAATTGAGAGTTTATAATCCAATATCATACTTAAATAGCCGTAACCATTATACAAAGGAAATGGTTTAGAGCAAAAGTCTCCAACCTTTCTGTACCATACAGAGCACATTAAAGATTAGCACCATTTAATTTTTCAAGGAAAATGTGTTGTTGGACATAATTAATAGCGAAAATAAACACACGAAAAAACACATTATTCCAAAAAAGTGTGATTTTAACATATAAAATGTACAGTTTATGTTCTTAAATAGAATAACACAAATGATACACATGCAAAGATAATCCAAAACATGTTTAACTCATATGAACAATTTCATCGGCCAATACATAATTTGATGCGTAGGATGATATCCCTGTTCATAAACAATCATAAAGATGTTCTTCACATATGAAACCAGCCCATTCCATTCTGGTCTAGGTAGGTGACGTCCTGTATTTAATATATTGCCCCATTGAGACACACTAAGTCTGACTATCAAACTGGCACCCAACTCTAACCTGTGAGAATTATTAATTCTATCAATAATTCATACCATCAATCATAATGATGATTGCAATGTGATAATTTCCATACAAAGAATAGCTAAAAACCTGCTTCAGTGGTCAAATGGTCTTGTGTTAGACTGGCCTGCTGATGACTGGGAGATAGAAATTTGAATCATGGTTGGGTCTACTGAAAGTGATTTTCCCTAAATGGTTTCCCACTCTCCTTCCATACAAATACTGGTAGATTACCTCTAAAATGAGTCCTTCCTTATTCCTAGCTCATTAACATAACGATCATATATGCGTTTATGGCCTGAAAAGGTGGTAAAACACGGCGATAAAAAAATATTTAAAAATATTCTAATTCATTGCTTTTTAAATGAAGGACTAAAAAATCAAACAATATAAATAAATGAGATAGTTTGCTAAATAATAATAAAATAAATAATAATAATAATAATAATAACAACAACAACAAAAGTATTAGCTTAAAATAATAAATGTAGGTACCGAGATAAGGACGAGTCCTGTATTCATGGTTCAGTTTTGAAACCCCTGAGACGACTTCTCTAGATTTAGCACTGCTTAGAATATTCCCCCTCATGGTTCTGTTTGCTCTCAAGTGGTGGCAATACATCCTAAATACTTCTCTTGTGAACTAAAATACAGTCCCATTTTCTGACCTTTATATTCTCACTCACTAACCACTTCCCCACCTTTCTGTTAGAGGACAAAATAAATCACTTTTTACTTAAGATACAGACACCCCTATCTCCTCTGAGTAACAGAACAAAAGACAAGGCTATTTACCAGTAACGAGTCAAAAGTACCTGGCATTAAAGAACATTTTTAAAGATCAACTAACATCTGGAGGGCTCATTGTTTTAACCACATGACACCTTCTATCTGCAAATGCCGGCGCTATCATCGCTAACGATGGCGGCTGGTTGGTTGGTATAGCTCATTTACAGGCTTACGACATGGAGTTTTCATAAGATCTGATGATTATCCTAAATGGCCCAAATGCCCAATGTCCCGTAATTTACTGATAATCAGCAATGGCCCAGCCCTAATTAATTTATATTCAAAAGAGTGGATAGAGAAATAGCGCTACATAGGTATTTACTCATTAACACCCTTTTCTCAAATATCAGCATTCTCCCCCCCACCCCTCGAGTGTCTTTCACACAAATATCAGCAATAAAACATCACAAGAGAGTGAATATATTGACTATTTCAAATAATTTATTTATATAATGTATTTTTTTTAAATATAATATTTAAAGTTGTAAATTTTCTCACCTTTTCTAGAAGAGTGGGCCTTCGCCTCCTGACATAAGTGGAAGTGTTTCCACGTTTATTTTGTTGAAAATCTCCTTTCCGACCTCTATCCGTTTGTTGAACTTCCTGTCTACTCTCAGTATTTTCATCAGTTCTTCCTCTGTTATGTCTCTGCCTTTTGCGGGGATTTTTTCTACCGTCTAATTGCGTCCCATTGTTCAGAGTCCTTGAACTGGAGTCACAATTACTTGTTTCTTCGTGATTCTGCGTATGATCAAGTTTCTCGAATGTAATCGGAGCCTCATCAGGTTCACTACCGCTCCTTTGTGGGGTTTCAGGTTCTGCAGGTAGACTTGGGGTTTCTTTATTTGTAAGCAAATTAGTACCGTTTGGGGCATCATGGTGGTGTCCTACATTATGTCCACTGTCACAAGTTTCATCTACGACTATTTTGGAAACATCAGGTGTTTCATCTCTGACAGTTTCTCTTTTATTGTTTGTTTCAATAAGACAGTTTTTCGACAAAGCAGAACTATTACTTTCATTTTGTGTTGTAAGAACTTTATTATTTACTTTAGGAACATCTATAACATCTAGAAAAAAAAAGCAAGTACATGGTCAAAAATCATATATATAAAGAACTGTTTCAGTAATCTAACCTCAGAATGTCCAAGTTTGTTAGTTTTTTTTAGCACCGAGTCTTACTACCCATTTTGTGGTACACACTTAGGTACTAATTACACTAATGGTTTTAGGGATTATGAAGGTTATGTTTAAAGGAAGTGTACTCGTATTTGTGTGGAAGGAGAGTGGAAAATCACCCTCACAAGATTCAAACCTCAATTTCCTTGTCACCAGCAGTCTAGTCTAATACTAGAGTAGTGCATTAGACCATGAGGCCACCGAAGCAATAATGGGAAGGGGCACACCCCTACGAAACATTTAATGTTTGAACATAAAACTCATCATCACGAACTGTTTCCAGCATGTGGCTGGGTCACTTTAGTAAAATGCCGGCCATCTTCCTCTGTCCTTCCACCATTCTTCCTCCCTTACTCTCATCTATTTGCTCCTTCCCTCTCTTCCTTGGTCTCCCTTGTGTTATTATCCCTTCAAACTTCATTTTTATCATTCTCCGTGGCATTCTTTCCGTTTCCATCCTCATTTTATGTTCACACCTTCTCGCTCTTGGTTCCTCTACTAACTCATAAACCTACTATAACTAACAATTTTAAAATATAATTTGGCTGGTTAAATTTTTAGCAAAATAAACTTAACTTAAATTTGAAAAACATGGCTCACAACCAAAAAAGTACCCCCTGTTATCAACAATGCATCTTATATTATATAATATCCAAAGAAAAGTTTAGTTTAGTTTAACAGTCTTACCTTCAGAATCAGTGTTGTCTGAAGCATAGCAAGACATGAGCGCACTGAGAATATTACTGACAACTGGTAAAGTAGTGGCACTTTTGCCTGGGGTTTTTATGCTTTTTTCACTGCGGCCTTCCCACTCAGAGTCACTAAACTGATCAGCATCGACCTGCGCTTCAACAACTTCAACCTCTTCACGAAACACAGCTGCACACAAAAATACATCAATTATTTATTTACACACATAAAGTTAAAACATTTAATGTTACGGGAATTAATTTTTTTTTTCAAAACACAACCACAAACACAATTTTGTTAGTTGTTTCTACATATGGTCTAGTAGGTAGTGTCTCAATAATTAGAGTCTGGGGAAAGTTAAGTTCTCTTAAATCCAAGCCATTCAACAGAAAAAAAATTATCCCTCCTTCTGCCTCTTTGAGTGTTTAAAAATAGAAGAGTAAGTTAAACTTCATTAAAGTTAATATAATGCCACTCGTGTTGTAAAGTGGTCAGAATATTTTGCCTCCGAGCTCTTGATCATTTCATATACAGTAGAACATTGATAATCAAAACTAATTGAGACCGGGAGTGGTTTGGCTTAGCAAGTATGTATACACAACAGACGCACAGATCGATTAAAAACAATGAGAGCGTCAGAACACGAAATATCACACCGCTCACAGTAGCAGACAAAGTCAGACTGATTGAGAAACAATAACTGAAGCAGAAAGATTATGGCAAGGTTACTGTTCTCCCCATCCAAGTGACATGTGGTAGAGTGGAGACGTTGCATTGACCAGTTTATAGTTCCTTTTTATCATCCCCCAGTTTATTAGTTAACATCATAATTTCAATTGTAGTTTGGGTTATTAAGTGGCCTAATGTGTTCTTAATAGCCTCAAGCAGGTTTTATCAATTTGTATATTTTAGGTCTAACTTAGTGTATACTTTTCATGACTAAAATGTGTACTTATAAGAAAGTATGCTAATTTTAAGTACCCCAAACCATGATCAAAGGTATAAGAAACATTTATACCAAATTTCATTTCATTAACATGATTTTTAGTCTATTAACTTTTCATTAAGTAATTTTCATTCTTAAAAAGCCGTTGTTAGAATATAGCTTCGTCTAGATTTATTAGTATTACTGTTAGCCCAGAAGCCTAGGAGATACCTTTTTATTTCATTTTTAATATAATCATATAAGGGGAGTTTTAGAATCACACGGAATAGGAGAAATTAAGAGGGAATTCTTAAGTGCAAGCCAATCAGTGTAGAGAAGCTCTAGTTCCTGTAGGGGGGGTGGGAGGAGGTGAGCGTGCTAATGAGGCTCAACAGAAAAACAGTGGTTGGGGAGTTACATTCTCTTATGAGTGTTATCAGAGTTATCTCGAGTTTTTAAGTGTGCCCACAAAACAGGAAGGTTGTGAGTTAGGAAGGGGTTGCCATGGTTTCACATCTATTAAGTAATTTGTTTGCGTTACTAAACTCAGATATTGATAAAGTGCACACATTGGCAACTTATAATGGCTTGCTTATTAATCCTGATAAATCTCAATCTATTATTATAGGCTCAAGTAAACTTAAATCTAATATTAACTTTGCTAATCTCCCTAATGTAATATTGAATAAAAACATAATTCCTTTGGTGCCGGTGGTCAAAAATCTTGGTGTTTATATTAATGATACTCTTACGTGGTCTAACCATATAACTCATCTTTGTAAAAGGTAGAGATGGGTCGAATCCACTATTTCTCGAATCCGAATCTACATTTTATTTTCGAATCTCGAATATCGAATCTGAATCCTAGCAAATTGTTAGAAATGTTAATTATTTACAAAGAGACCTACATTACACAACATATGCCTAGGCTGTAAATTAGGATTTATTTCAATCATGCTTTCAATTTTAATCAACCCCAACCACCCCTCGCAAAATATTGGTTAAAATCCAGCCAAATTTAACAATCTAGATTCATACAATTGTTTGGAACTCAAATAAATCAAAATTTGAGTGTCTTTAAGTTATTTTTAAAAGTGTTGATAGAATGAGTTAAGTTTCTAAAAAAAACATGTGAAATAAACAGATTAGGCCTAATTTCATTTTGATCAAATTTAATCATCTTGAGGTATTATAATTTATTTTTATAAGAAAGCTAAAATAAAAATACAAACAGATTTAAAAAAAGAGACTAAAACAACATGCTTAACAATTAAACGTACATTAGAAATAATGAACTCAATAATGCTTAAGTATGTATTAATATTATTATTATTTACTTTTATATCTATTATATATCTTCGCATAGAAAACAAGAAATATAATCGATTCTTGTGATATATTGATTTCTGAGAATACATTCTATTTAAAACACAAACATATTTTCGACTCTTGCGATATGTTCATTCCTATTTTATTAGGCAAGACTGTGTTTGAATATTTTTACAATTACTTCAATAACATATTTGAAAAAAAATAAACTCTTAGTTAAAATCAATTTAAAAACAAATTATGAATTAGCAAGTCGTTAGTTGATTCTTAAAACTCGATAGCACTTACTAAGTGATCAGATCACCTGAATCTATTTTAAACAAACAATCAATATACAATACGTAGGCCAGTAAGTATAAATAAACAGTTTTATCGATGTCTGACTGTTGACATTATTTATTTTTCATGAAACCCAACAAAATATCTAACTTAAGGAGTGTATGAAATAAATTGGGGGTCTTTGCATAGTTGTAGATAATTAAAACCAGTTGGGTAGTAAGAATTAACACTCATGTTTATTTAATCATCACTCTGGTTACTGGCGAGTAAATATAATATATATCATGGCAGCCGACTTTGGCTGTATTCAAATAGTTTACTTCACGCTCCATCAACCCTTGACGTTCACTTGATAGTTGCATTGGCAATCCCGTGATCGAGTGAATAATCATCCTAATAGTCACAAAGTGAGCCAATGCACCCCTCACAAGCCCTTGAGACCAAGGGTGACAGCAAGTTACCCTTGACACGCCGTCGATGGAGTTTGACTGGCAACTGTTTAATTTTTTGTCTGCTAGAGTAATGTGATCTGTTATCTGTGATTAACTATTTTAACTGTACCAGTAATGCTTTTGTTGTAGTGTTTTTGTGTTGTGTTGGAAATGTCTAGTGAAAAGAAGCGGGAATGGATATTAAAACATTGTATTCACTTTCATTCCCTGCTGATAGATGGAGTTTAAAATAGTTTCTAAGATCACTGATGGGAAGCAGCACTGTGGGCTCAAGGGCGAGTAAAGGGTAGTTTGCTGTTCAAAAAGTCTGTTGCAGTCTTCGATCTCAAGTGCGTGTAAAGTGTAAATTTATCAAGTCTGCATCTAGTCAAGTGTACTTTACTATTCAGATACAACCTTTGTATCGTGTGTAATATGTTCTTATTTCTCTTTAAAAAAAAAGCTGTAATTTGTTTTATTTAATTCGAGTTTATTTGTAATTCTAGTTTTGATTTTCAGTTTTTGAAGAGCTTTAATGTGTTCATTAAAATATTTACAAGATTGTTTGTGAGGTGAAAGTTTCAGAAGTGAGCATGCGCTGAAACGATCGAGTTCAAGTTTCCCATAGAGGCGGAATGGTAGGGTATTAGGCAAGCTAAATTTTCTACACCTAGCAATTATTATTTTATTCATATTTATCTCTTTTGTTTGACAAAATAATGATTACAGATTAAGTTTTGCTTTTCAAGTAGGCCTAACTTTGTAATTTTTTAATTCAAAATATTATGCTTATTTTATGAGTTGAAAGATTCGACCATTGAATCCAATAAAACACCGAATCTTGAATACTTGTCAGGATTTGGTGGATTCGAGTGACCCATCTCTAGTAAAAAGGTTTTTGTATCATTGTATTCATTAAGGTGACTTAAGAACTTTCTTCCCACTGCGCTTAAAACATCACTTGTCCAAACTTTAATACTTCCTCACTTTGATTACTGTGAAAGAGCTAACAATGACTTGACTGACGAACTTGCAAGTAAATTACAAAAACTTCAAAACACATGTGTAAGATTTATCTTCAACTTACAATCCCATGACCATATTTCTATGTATTATAACAAACTTGACTGGATAAGGCTTGATAAGAGACTGCATCTACATACCCTTGTAATGACAAAGAAAATATGGTTAACAGGATATCCTCAATACCTTTCCTCGCGACTAGTCCCTCTTCATGCTCATCATAATCTCAGTACATGCTAATGTGATACTTAAACACTTTCCATTCCTCTTCACAAATCTAACTTGTATTCTCTCTCTCTTACTGTTGCTGGAGCTCGTTCCTGGAATGATCTTGATATAAATATTAAAACTGCTGTCATTATTCAATCTTTTCAGCGCAAGCTTGCTCAACGTCTGCGAGCAGAGTCTAGATCGTCGATGTGAAGAAAGAGGTAGGGATACAGTAAGAAGGTGTGCACTAGGTAAAAGCGTTGTTTTTATAAATCTTATTAAGATGTATAAACATTTATTAATAGATAGCCACTAAATATGTAATATAAGCATTGTTTTCTTTTTAAATTACTTGCTATCCCCATAGATATGTTATGTGTGGTATTAATGACATGTGAATGTGTGTGGTATGGCTGTCTATACTAATTTTTTTTTATCTCTATTGTTTGTTTATTTAGCTATTGGTACTTTCCAAATTTATTTTATTTTAATATGTCCACTAATGTACATTTTTTGTGATTCGCTATGTGACCAATAGTTTTATTATTATTATTCTATATGTACCTATATTATAATTACTTTTCAATTATCATATAAATAGCATTTAAGTATTAAATGAACATTGTAAGTAGTTAAGTGTTAGAAAAGGTGATGGCCTTAACTTCGCCCAAATAAAGATGATTATTTATTATTTTTATTATTATTTTGCTATGTGATCTCTTTTATTTGTTTCTTCATAATTAAATCTTAATTTACTTATCGACTACACCATGTAGTACCTATTTCTATTTTTTTTATTTTCAGTTTCAATATAATTTGAGGTCAATTCAATCTTTGAATGAACAACCCAATTTGAAATCTCATGTTTCTCACTCCCTTCAAGTCCAAACTCCCTGAGAAATAAGAGTTCTTCATGCTATACCCCACAAGTACTGAGTGCCATGGACCCCCAAACATCTATAATATAGAGTGAATGATGAATCAGATACAAAAACAATGTCTTCTTCATGTGAGGGGTCAGCTAACTAGTCTCAGAGTTGAATGTGTTTACTTTATTTACAAAGTATGTGTCAATTGTACAGTCATCGTATATGTATAGTTTTTAATAAATTTTGCTTGTGTTTTGTTTATTGTGTAGCGACTTATTACCAAGTATTCTTTAAATCTCAACTAGCCTTTTCTTATCACACTACTTATTTCATCATATTTGAATTTGTATACACACAATTTAATAATACAATTTCTGTTTCATTCTTACACTATCAGCTGCTTTCAAATTCTAAACATTTCATAACTTTAGAAAATCTTTCATTACTTGTAGGGGTGGTCAGGCAATAAATCGGGCATCTAAAAATCCCGGAATGTTGGGCGAGTATTTTTTATGCCCGTATTTTGATCAGGCAAGAATTTGTTACGTATATAATACCATGTTAGCACTAACCTCTAATTCAAACTATGAAAAAAAGTGTTTAACTGATATTATTGTTGAATTATTTTAATTCAACTAATATTAAACAAAGGTATTACTTTTTATTAATTCGTAAATTATTATGTTTGCTTTCAACAAAACTACAATAACATTTCTCAGAGGTTACAAGTCTACAACATAGCAAAATTAAGGTTCCTCCGATTTAATTTTCTCTGTCAATGCCAACAACATAACATATTTAATGTTTCCACATTGGGATTTTTAGGCCCTATGCTTGCAAAAACTTAATTTAAATTAGTTTTCTTTACATTTCTTTAAATGATTATTACTAGCCAGATTTGCTAGTATATAAAAATAAAAGTACACATCAAATGAAAGTTTTGTGCATACTGTAACCTTTAAATTTCTTTAATACTTATTTGCCGTTATGTAGTTAATAAATTATAAATTGTGCTGTGAAGTAAATTAATACTATGTATTAAATAGTAAATACTAAATAACACTCAATTTAAACTTGATTTTTTAACTTTTCTACTGTGCTTTGCATGTTTAAAACTTTAAAAATTTGTCTTTAAGTTAAATAATTTCATTTGTGAATGTTTATTTGTAGTGTTATTTTACATTTATACAAATGTAAGTGAAAAATAAGCTAATGTCCAATGAAGAAATGGTTGATGAGCAAGCTTATACCTCAACTAAACTTGCAGGCGAGCTGTAGCAGTATTTCTACAGAAATGACCATGAATCCGCAAAATAGGCCTAGTGATGTTTATTTTGAAATTTAAAGGGCCTGTAACAAAATTGTTTACAAAATGAATCTGCCCGTATTAGAGTGTAATTTTGTAATGCCCTCCTGATACAAATATTTGCTGCCTGACCAACCCTAATTACTCGGAAGAATTAAGTGTCATGGTCTGCTAAAAAAAAAATCATATGTAAAGTTGTAAATGCATCATTGCAAATAAAAGTTTAAATTTAAATCAATGTTAACATCTACATCCCAACAACCTAAAAGTTGATAGAATGTAACGGCTGTAAAATTGAGGGGGTTGGGGCAAAAACATGATAACCTTCAGATATTTAATTTATGGGATATTTTCAATATTTAATCGTCTATAAAATCTGTAAGTCTTACTTTAAGAAATAAATAAAATATTAGTTGATATTAATTATCTTCAAAATATCGAGTGAACATAAAACACATTTGTAGTTAAAGAGGTAAGCTACCAGAAATCCATACCAACACATTTATTTCATAAAATGAGGGTTATCATGTTTTTTCCTCCGATTCCCTTAGTAATGATCAATTTGTTTGTTCACCTGTGCCAAGAAAGGCTGGAAGTCCTCCTCTCCATTCCTCTTTGTTATATAATGGCAACTTAACAGGTGCACTGTTGTCAACCTCTCTTGGCCTGCCTCTGTGCCTTCTGTGTTGCATTCGCCCTCTTCCACCTGACAAACCAAACAACACAATGTTTTTAAATTACGAGAAATAGCGTGACCAAAATCTGGCAAATTTTAACATAGTTCACCAATTTATACTGTAGTAAAGGCACACAAGTTGTAATATAGATCAATGTTCTGCAAATAAGGTGTCGCCGCGGCAAATTAGGTGTGCCATGCATTGCCGTCTAATAAAAACATAAATTAAGTTGGTACAAGCGGCAACCATGTGGCTCTACATCTCTTTATTACTCGTACTTACTCATATTTTAAATAAATCTGACAAAATCTAAAGCTTTCATGCAAAGTTAGAGTTATGATTTACCCAAATTAATAATGGTTTGAACAAAATGTTTCCAAGTGTGTGTTTTGATGAATACTTTTTTTTAACTGTACTTATAGATTATTAATAAAAATCAGTTAATTATTAATTTATTATTTACCAAAATATATTTTATAATTATTTATATAGTAGGAATATAAATGTCATTGCCAATACTCCAAATTTATTATTTTATTCAGTTTTAAATAGCCGACTTTTAAAAAAAATCAGTAGATATTTGTTTTTTATTTAAATAACAAAGTTTTAAAGTTATATATTTATTTAACATAAGCTTGACTTAACTTGATACTCTGAAGCTTTATGAGCAGCTTACTCTGATCAAAAAAGTGAGTTTGCAAATCCCTAATTATTGTGAATAAATAACACTAAATTTTACCATTAAGGTTAGCTCACTAGGATGCTTGACTCTGACCAGGATTTGAATTCCATCCAATGAAAGTGTTTTTTCATCTGTTCTTTAGGGAAATGATTCATTTTTAAAACTTTTACCTTCTTTGTTCTGTCCACTTGAATCACTAAGTATCAAATAACCTGCAAAATAGCCCCAGTTGTAATTTTATTTGGAGGCTGTTTTTTGTCACCGCGTCTCAGTACCCATTTGGGTTGTACGCTGCAAGTGTACCAATTGAGTTGGTGTGCCAAGAGATTAGTTAAGCTTGAAGTTAAAGGGAGATTACCTGCATTTGTGTGGAGGGTGAGTGAAACACTATTTAGGGAAAAAAAACTCTAAGTACATCACACTGGGATCCAAACCCTGATATCGTCATTTGCAGTCCAGTCTATTGTGAGATTGACGCTGGCTTTAGACCATGACTACCTAAGAAGGTATTTGAAAGCTGTGTCATTATTCTTCTACTAAGACCATATAATATGTAATAAATAAATATAAGTAAAATCACTAACACGTATTCGCAAACACTTCAGTATTTCGATGCTTTCATTGAAATTTCCTCAGGAAGTAAAAATAGATCAGTGATTTTCAGTATGGCCGCTAAGCTCCATAATCCCTGTTATTCCATTTTATACAGTAAGAATTATTATTCCTTTTTTATTGATGCCATTCACTTACAATATTTTTACATCAAGTCATTTGTACATGTACATTGTCATGATTAATTATGTGAAAGAAATGAATTGAAACAACCAATACAAAGATTGGTCGACGGCGTTGAGCAAGAAATAACTCATATTACTAGTATTATTGTATACCTCTTCTGTTTCCTCCAAGTCCATTGTCCCTCACATACTCATTGAAGCGCTTCTTGGGTCTATCCAAGCGCTCACCCCTTTGTTGCTTTTCTCGTTGCTCGGCTTTATGCCGCTCTACATTTTCTTTAGAAGGATAACGCCTGGAATAGAAATATATGTTATAGATTTATAGAATATTGTTAAACATAAAATTGTCCAGGACTTAAAATAATAACATTTGTCTACAGTGTGTTGGAAAGAGGAACAATACAATTAATCAGACATTTAATATTATATTATTGATCTTGAAAAATTAGTTTGGAAAGAATAAATAGTAGCTTTTCATTTTTAATATTTCATTCTAAAACTATCAGACACCTTAGCTCAGTCATTGGCGTATCTGTATACTGAGCTAAGGGTCCAGAGTTTGATTCTTGGAATGGCTGAAAAATGTATCATGGTGAAATGTGAATTGACCCTTTCACAGTGATGCATTAACAGTCAGAGACAGGATGTTGCGCTTGTTCTAGTCTTAAGTCATATTATAAGGCATATGAAGCTACAATAGGCCTAGTAAGCCGCTAGTGGAAAATATATTGTTTGAATAAAACTGACCCAGGCCAAAGACTGGAAACAGTTAATGGATGTAAAAAGTAAAATCCTAAAACTGTAAATACCTTTTCCTATCTTCAATCCACTTTGAAATATCTTCAGGCGTGTCAGCTTTACATATTTTATGATAGAGACCGGTAAGGTGCTGCATCTGTACATGCTTAGCTATAACTTTAGGATGTGCCGTAAATTTACACCCATCAATGCCGCATATGCCGTGTTCTTGTATGTGCTGAGCCAACATGAGTGCTGTCTTCATATCTCGGTCACAAGTTTCACAATAATGTGCTCGTGCTCCCTAGAAGTTACATGCTATCATTAGGTACTTTCTCCACATGAAAAGTAAAATGAAAAGAAAATTCTTAGAGAGTATTGTTTCAAAACATTAATTTACAAATCTGTCCAAAACAATAATAGAAGGTTTTTTTTTCAATGGTCATATATCTTGTTTAGTGACTCAAGGCTGTACTTTTTTTTAAAAAAAGTAGATAACTAGGCCTACTATTTGGCTTAAGTAGTTAGGATTTTGAGTTGTAATTCTTAAGAACATAATAATTTATTATCAAGGAGTGCAGTGAATTCAAATTATAAAATGTATTACATAGTTTATGGTGAGAGATTTAAGAAAGTGAAAAATAAATCATCAATAACTAATTACACTAATAATTATGTGTTTACTTCAATGAACTGCACGGTACCCGACATAAATTTAGACAATTTATTACCTGTGGTATCCTCGTTATTAAAAGTAGGATAAACTTTCCAACTGGGAGAAACCCCCTTGCTTAGAAACATTGATTTTGTAGATTACATTAGGTAATATACAAACAATTTGAAGTTTATAAAATTATTTTAAAGTCTTTAAAAATATTCTAATTTATAAACATTTTAAGATGAAGACAGTCAAAATTGTATAGTTGCATGAAAAGTGAGATGTGTTAAAAGTAATTTCATGGTTTCAATTCAACTGCAGTCTGACAAATCCTGAAATTAAAAATTTAAATATAATTTGGATTGCAGCATACAGCCACTATATTAATTTACACTTCCTGTTACATGCTTCCTAATGTATTGTAAAAAAATTCTCTTAAGTGAAACAATGTTTATTTATGATTAATTACTTTAAATATAGTGTTAAAACATAATTTGAAACATGTTAGGTATTTAATATGAAAAAAGATATAGAAATTTCAAAATGTTAAAATATGTATCTTCTACACACAATCTATTGATTAATATTAACTATTAAATTGATTTTTCATTCGTTCACATAGCAAAAATTAGTTTAAAAATGGAAATTTGGATACAAACCTTGAATTAATTATATGAGAACAATATAATAAATAATTATGCACCCTTGACATTCTTCAGTTATGATTAGGGCACATTTTTAAGATTGTCAAATTTTTTCCGATAGTTTTAATTTAACAAAGAATACATATTTGAAATTATGATGTATCAAAAAATAAATTTTAACTACTAAGTAAATTTATTTTGTGTATCCATGTATTTTATAGTTCTTTCAGAGATCAACATTATTATTTTTTTATATATAAAACTGAATAAACACTAATATGTTTTCAAAAATATTTTAAATATAGTAAACAGTTACTTTTAAATAGTGAATCTAAGGTTGATTTAAAAACAATATAATTTATTTTGAGTATTTAGTTTTAAAAGTTATAATTTAAGTTTTTAAAACTAAAATAGTAGTTTAATTATGTTTCACACTGATAAAGTTGAATATTCAATTTTAAAAATTCCCTAATTAGTTTATTAATATGTTTTATAAGACTGAGGTTAGGCAACAGAAGTTCAAATTACAAACCATTTCTAAGCAAATTAAAATAATAGTTTTAAATATTATTTTATTAAGAAAACCAATTTATATCAATACATCTTTGAACACAAAAATAAAATATACAATTTTGAATAAATTCATTTTGACATAGCAACTCTTTTAAACATAAAATAATTATTAATTTATTGCATAAAAGAAAGTTTACTTTTTAATATGCACTCTATTGCACATTTTCACTATTAGTAGGCATAAAGCCTTGAAAGGAAAAAAAACCTTGAAAAAAGTCTTTTTGTCAACAAGTTTACAATATTTTTTGAATTGAGGAATACCACATACTTGTATGTTTACATAATAGCAATGATTAAAATAATGAAAAAAACCAACTTGTTAGAATATATAACAATTAATACTTTTATATGAATTGATATACTTTTGGGAGTTCGTGATAGTCAGATAAACTCCCTAGCTAAACTACTATTTCATTTTTAAACATGTCAGGAAATATGTGATAAAAGTAAAAGATGAATTAGCATTGTTGTGGCTGCTATAGCATATTATTGAAAAAAACAACACAGTGTTGTTAATTGTTATTAAACAAGGTTGAGTATTTACTCCTCTCAACAAATAAATTAATGTTATTGGACTATTCTTGTAAATTAATGGGCTGTTCAAAGTAATGCCACTCTTTAGCTTAACTAAACAAACAGCATACCTAAATGTTTTATTATTAATAATGAAATACTAAAGACAAAATAAATGCAATATCAAGACTTTGAAATAAATATAATTTCAAAACTCATACATGAAAAAAGTGTTCTATGTTGAATGTTCAATAGGCTCAATTCAATTATTATTTCAAGATTGTGAAATTTAAATTATTATTTTGGGATATCACACATTTACAACCAAAGTCTACACATATTAAAACACTGGTAAAGTAATGAAAAATCATTACCAATATATAAAAATATTTTACAGTACTACATTTCCTGTTGAAACATCTGCTTTCTATTGAAACAGATGTTAGCACTTCAAAACAGAACTAAGAATGTGTTAAAGAGTTAATTCTTTCATTTAAAAACAATTAAATAAAAATGATTTGAAATTTTTTAAGTTTTCTTGAACAAGCTCTTCAGATCAAAAATTTAGATCCAAGCAGAAAATGTGTGAACACTATTGTATGAGTGGTTATTTTGTGGCCTGCTGAGTGTTAACATGTTTCCCTAGTAGTTTGTGTCATGGTCTGCCCACTGAAACAGAATGTGTTGGGTGGGCATGGGGTGCGCCCTGAGCTGCAAATTTCTCTCATCACTTCTTGACTTTTTTGTTGACCTCTGCCATGATCTTATCAACGTCCTGGAAATTAAATGCCACGGGAGAAGAAATACAGATTATTCTGGTAAAGATCACTTTGGCATAGTTAAAATTTAGCTCAAAACATCAAAATTGTAGCTCTGATAACTTTCAACTATTAGAAATGTGAAATATTTTTTGGTTCTAATATTATTAATTAAAAATACTTTTTTTGAAATAAATATGTAAAAGTTATGAGTCAATTAAATTTAGGATTAAATACATGTTTTTATTGAATTTATTGCTTTATTAATTTTAATATTAGAAATTTAAAACAAATATGCTTAGATGCACAAGCCATTTTCACTTAATAAAAGCTGAAATCAAATATTTATGTTAGTTAAAAGTGAGAGCATTGATGAAAATTCCATTAGCATGTGCTGAAATGACTTATGGGCAGTGGAACAAACCCATAAAGAACATGAAAATTCAACAGAAAGTCAATCATAAAATTCAGCAATTAAAAAAAGTTCCTTTTATTAGGGCAATCAATGATTCAGACACATTATGAAGAATATTTATTAAGTTTTGTATCCCTTACCAGCAACCAAACCAGTCAGGAATACCATTTCTATGTTTGCACATTAAATTAAATCAATCCATTAGTTTTCACTCAGTCACAAAATTTTGGAATATTAAACAAGTTTATATTATTTACTTAGATTATGTGTCCCCATTATTAACAAAGCATTGTTTCTAAAGGGGGATGACCCAGAGATTACTAGTCACCCATATTAAAGCGAGTCATAATTTTAACTTAATTTAAATGAAAAGTTACAAAATATTTAGAAAAAAAAAGTTTTCTTTTGATAAACCAAATAAAAGAAAAAGATGTATCAATGTGCACATTAAAAATTTCAAGACACTAACACCACTAGCTAATAGATATGTATGTGATAAATGGTTGTGTAGTAATATTAAAACCCAGTTTCCTGAATCAATGTCCAACTCGACTAAGTCTCTTGGCATTTGCCAGTTTAGGATAACTTTGATGCGAAAAAATAAATAATAAATATATCCATATATATCATGGAGTCCCAATAAAGATACAAAAATATTTTGTCCGTAGTTATTTTGAGAACAAACAACTTTAACATAACATTAAAAATCGGCCGAAAGCAAAATGATTATTTATATATATTTGTCACTAGATAAAAAAGATCTAGAGTCTGTTCACCGTAGGAATTGACTTCTAAAAGGCCTTTTTCCCTACCAGAAAGCTATTATATAGTAGGATATTGGTAGGAAAAAAGACCTTTCAGAGAGTAATTCCTACCGTGAATGAAGAATATTTTTATTTACCTTTGATATGGTATGTATATATATATATATATATATATATATATATATATATATATATACACACACACACACACACATCATGTAAAGTTTTAATGTCATTTTGAGAAATTCAAATGTTTGAGCTTACTGTGTATGACTTCTCAAAATGACATTAAAACTTTACATAAACAACACAGAAATCCCATTAATAAAACCCTTAATAGTTCCTTCCGTTCGTATTTTTTTAAATATTAAAGACGGGAGTTAGTTTATAAACACATGAATGAAAGATGTCTTTACTTTGCTTCATTGCAAATATGCATTGAAAATTTTCAAAACGGGGTGAGAGGGAAATACTATAATATAATATAAAAACTATGAATAATTACTTTGACATATGTGCCCTCTAGATCTAGCAAGCTGAAACTAAGTAGCCATTATACATGATAACCCTACCTAGAGTTTGAGTCTGTTAACTAATCTTGTCTTTAATAAGAAAATAAAGTGCTAACCTGCACATCGGGTGGACTTTCTTTTGCTTTTATGTAATTGCAGGTGCTTTTAAGAATGTGTATTAGGAAATGTACAAGTGTTATTTTCTGTTAATCTTGATTAAATCACACTCTTTGTTAGAGTAGATTAAATGAGTTTTGCCTTTGAAAAAATAAAATAAATTGAAATAGCTCCTTTAAAAATATATATCTCCAATTACAAAAAAAGTTTATTCATAATAAGGTACGTATTTCAATGCTATTTACTTGTTAAATTATAAAAGATAGTGGTTCAAATCTCGATTGGGTGTATTGAGGTTTTTTTAGTAAATGAGTTTTCCACTCTCCCTCCACACAAATGCAGGTACACTTCCTCTATATTCAACTTTCTGCATTCCTAACACATTTGTAATTAGTACACATATGTGCAACTAAAACAAGTATTAAGATGCGGCAATAAAAAAATGAGAAATACTTTAAGTATTTGGAAAACATAATTTAACAACAAAAATACTTGATATTTTCAATAAATGGCTTACTACAGTGGTTCCCAATTCTTTGTGGGTCGTGAAAATCATAGGCAAACAATTATTTAATTTGATCAATAGAACACACTTTGTCAAACGAGTCTTTATATATTTTAGAGTTTGGTTGAATCCACTATTTTATGAATCTAAATCTTCCATTTTCCTTTGAATCCTGAATGTTAAATCCGAAACCGGGTCTTAGAAAAAATTATGAACATAAGAGAAAATATAATTAATTCATTAATTAACTTAGCACATCTTATTCCCCATTCGGGTTATACGCTTAAGTACTAATTACTCTAATGGGTTAGGAATTGAGAAAGTTGAATTTATAGGAAGTGGACCCGCATTTGTGTGAAGGGAGAGTGGAAAACCATTTAGAAAAAAGCACCCCAGTTCACCCGACCAAGATTTGAAACTCAATCCTTCTGTCCTCGGGAGTCTAGCTCAACATGAAACTAGTGCGTTAGCTAACTACTGTACACCATCGAGGCGGGTAAGAGGAAATATAAATATAATAGAATATTATTATTATTATTATTATCATCATCATCATGTCTTACTACCCATTCGGGTTATATGCACTTACGCTAATGTGTAATGGTAGGGTAATTGTGAGATGAAATGGAGGACCTACAGTTTAATGTGGGATACGAACCACAGTGAGGCCTGGCATTACTCACATTCACAAGTTGTGATTAATACACATCTTGTCAAATATAATAATATAAAATAGAAACTGTAACTAAATGTTAACATTCTTTGTTATAAAAATACATTCATACATTTAGTTAAGTGTTAAATTAATGGTCTGGGGTCTGGTTGTTGAGTTATTCTATAATTATAATTGGTTCTGAAACACCAGTAAGTATTAGAATTATAAAACAAATTTCACTTGTAAAATTTGTTTTGTTTAAGGATTCGAGTCTCGAATCCAAAATTTTCTTGAATATCCTTAAGGATTAGAGGATTTAAGAGTCACATCCCTAATATATTTATTTCTTACTGAAGAAGGTTAGCTACTCTTCCGGTTACAAACCCACCCTGAGTATTTGATAAGTCCAAACCAGAGGTAAAATATTTTATGCCCTTCAATAGTATAGCTCTTAGTTAATATTTCAGCTCTTAGTTAGTAGCCTATTTCAGAGTTGGTATTTTAGACTTACAAATATTTTAAAAAAAGAAAAATCTTCATAGTGCAATAATAATTTTTTACTAATAATGTCAACACTTTATATTAGAAAATACAAAAATAAAAGTTTGTGAACTTAAACAAAACTATATATTTGTGATTTTTTTTACAAAGAAAAAAACTGTTCATCAAATATGTATTTATGTATTCATTTAAGTGGGTCATGAGCTAGTGAAGTTTGGGAATTGTTGCAATACCATCTTTAAATACTTTATTAGAACATCTTCAACAGAGTCAGGTTATAAGTAACTAATATTTCATGTTATCTGTTTGAAATTAAAGTAGAAATAATTCACCAAATTATTTTTAAATGTATCAGCTAATGCACATATCTATTTAGATTTGAACAGCATTAATGCTCATAAAAAAAAACCTTCAAAAGAAATTAACAGAAAGTAATACCAAAAATCATTGTGCACTGGAAAATAAATTAACTAAAACATAAAACCAAGAGAGGTAAATAGTTTTTATTTAAAATTATTCTTGCCCTTATTTTTAATTTAAAAATAAAGCTTGGATCCAATATTCTCAAATCAGCAAATAATCACAAGTATATTTGTGAATAACTTACCAACATTTCCATTTACAGTGAAAGGTTCCAAACAAACCAAACAGGAAAATATTGCTCATTCAAGTACTCTTGTGCTATTTACCATAAATCATCCTGATATATGATTTTTTTTAAACAAATGGTGTGATCATCAACTGTTTCAAGCCTGTGGTTGGGTCGGTTTGGTAAAATGCCCCTATCTTCTTCATTTAATTGCTTCCACTTTTCTCTTCTCATTTGCAAACTTTCTGTTATCTGCTCCTCCCATCTCTTTCTTAGTCTCCCTTGCTGTCTTTTTGCTACATACTTCATTTCCATCATTCTCTTTGGTATTATTTCCTTTTCCATCATTACATGTCCATACCATCTCAGTCTCGCTTCCTCTACTATCTCATGTACTCCCTGTACTCCCATTTTTACCAGATAACATCATTCCTAATCTTGTTTCTCCTCGTGACCGCTAACATACTCCTCACAAACTTCATTTCCATGACCTCCACTTTACTAGTCTCTCTTACATTCATTGCCCATGTTTCTGCTGCATGTGTGGGTACAAAGTACGCCCTATACAGCACTTCTTTACACTTCAAGGGCACCTCTCTTCTCCATAGCAGGTTTCTTAGTCACCTATAACACAACTCCCTCTGTTGCCCTCTTCTTATTAGTTCTGCTCTACTGCCACCCTTCACCTCAATCACGTTTCCAAGATAATTTACATTGTGTTTTCTCAGCTCTACTCTATCCAACTTTATGGCTTTACTAGGCCTTATCCTTTTTTTTTTTGGCATTACCATCACTTCATACTTCGCAGCGCTAAATTTCATTCCACACTTTTTCACTTCTTCATTCTATTCGTGTAGCCTTTCCTTGATTCCTCTCTACCTTCTCCTCCCATACCATCAACTCATTAGCAAACATCATGGCTTTCATTCTTTCCTCCCAAAGTTTCCTTGTCACTTTATTAACTATCATTTCCATTATTACACATTACAAATAGTAGTGGTGAAAAAGCACTCCCCTGCTTGACCACATTTTATTTATTTGGAACCACTCCATCTAGCCCTTCTCTGTTTTAACATAACTCCAGTTTTCGTCATAAATAATCTTTACTCTCATTACAACTCTCTTTCCAACCTTTATTCCAATCTTTATTTCCATCCACACTATCATATGCCTTCTACAACTCCATAAATATCACAATCAAGTCCTTCCCAAATTTGTACCTTCTTTACATCAGCTGTCATCTAGCAAAGATCATATATATTGCAGACTTGACTCGCTTCGATGGTCGCATGGTCTAAGATGCTACTCTTGCAATAGACTAGACTACCGATGATGGGGAGATCAAGGTTCAAATCTGCACAACCATTGTATTCCTGGTCGAATTTGGCATGATAAAGTCTGTTTATGTTTGAAGTGTTGAGGAGGTTACATAATAATGAGTTACATTCCCTCTACTAATCACCAGACACTGTTAGGGTAATTAAATCTGGCAGGTTACGTCGGACAAGACATGCAGCGCTAATGGAATAAACTGGAACTATGTTCAATGTATTGACTGTCAAGACATATGGGAGAAGACCAATGGTAAGATCTAGACTCAAACAGGAGGATAACATTAGAATGGACCTGAAAGACATAAGGTGAAACAGGATGGACTGGATTTAATTAGCTCTAGCTAAAGAATAAGTATGTTAGTGATTGAATTTTTTTTTTTAGTTTACACAGCACACTCATGAAGTGAGCAAAGGAAATGTATTGAAAAAAGGAGCATCTGTCATTTAATTTTAATTACATAAAAGTGCCCTAGCGCTGACCATTTGGGTGCATGCCAACAATAGATACTAGAAGGGATAAACCCAGATGCCCCATATTACAGGAGTTAGGTTGTTTATGAATTAACTTTTTTTTAATTCAATACGTTTGAGAATTTATTAAGGAAAAAGTAAATATGAAAGAAGGTGTTTTGTTAAATTTTAAAGGTGGAGTTAAGGTAACAAATTTTATTTACAACCTCAAGATTATGACATTATACTACCAACATAAATTAAAATTAGTGTTTTATAAAAGTAGACTTACTAGTAAAGCAATATTTTTATTGTTAAAATATTTATCTAGCCTAGTTTTACTTAATGCTAAACATTATAGAGGTTCTATACTTTATACAAACTATCTGATAAAATTTTGTGGTGCTATCGGGGATATCAAAACAAACGCTTGTTGTAAAATAACCATGAGTCAGTGGTTAAAAGTGCTCCGTACAACGTTCCTATTCGAGCATAAGCACTACAATTCTTTAGTGTGCTCAGTGTAATACCAGTACTGTTTGTATGGTTGAGGCAACCCTAATGCGGCACTTGCTTGTCGAATGGTTGGTTTAGGGTGGAAGGGGTGGAAGGGATGGGGGAGAGGGGGTCAGTGAAAGAGGAGAAAGAACAGGAGCATTGATATTGTCTTTCTAATGAGCCTTCATCTAGTTGACTGCGCTCAACAGTTGTCAGTGTGTGCGACAAATTAGAAGCCATTCCGTTCTACATTTGGTGAGGGATCACACTGGCGTGTTTGAGTGCACACAGCAGAACCTGCTTTGTCGATCAAGGCTTTGTATCAAAGTTGATGGCTATAATTTCAAACATTTACTCTAACTGTATGCCATGGTGTTAACTATAAGGTTGATAAAAATAATCTTTTTATACACCCTAAAGCCCCGCAAAACTTGGTCAGATAATTTTTATAAGACCTGTTATTCTTACGCAAAAAAACTCTGTTTTACATTTTGCCTACTTAAACATAAAAATTATTATTTTACCAAAATTGTGATGACCCTGTTTCATTTTTGAATAGCTTATTTATTTCTAAGACTGTTAAATTACTCACACAGTGATGCTGAAAATAAAAATCAAATAAACACTTCCCTCTTTTTTTCCCGGATGTTAATGTGTAAAGTCGTGCAGTGTAACTAACCTCCTCTGGATGGTTGCCAATATACTCCAACTTGGATGCAGAAACCATGGTCACAACTTTGTTTTTCTGCTCTTTAAATTCATTCCAGTCAGTTTCCTCATTGCTCTTCTTGGCTTTCTGATACAATTTGTGTTTCTTCATTATCTCGTTTTTGATGGCTTCAGAAACCCAAGGCTTATTTATTTCCTGTTCCTGAAACATGGCAAATAAATTGTGGATATTGAATTCATGACCACAGAGTGACAAAAAATCAGGAAATGATTGGAATAATATGTATGAATTATCATTAATGAAAATAAAATATCACTGAATACATACATCAGGGCTCAGTAGACAAACAAGGTGCGATTCTTGGCACTTTTATTTGGTCATTTCTCAATATTTCAAAAAAATTTTTATCATTAATACACACAACAAGAATATAATTTCAATAATAGCAAAATTAATATTGTTTAACAAAATTATATAGTTAAATAATTAAAACAAAATTCACATAAATCACAGAAGAATGTACAAATTTGAATAGCTGGAATTGAATCAACATGGCTACCAGAACTATTTAAATGCACAATAATTAACAAATTTAACTTAACTACCCCAACCTTACAAAATCTTGACCAACAATAAAGAAGAGTTGCAGGAAATGACTGGTGGAAAAAGAGAAAGGATATGGAAAGGAGGTCAATATTGAGAATTCAAAGGTGATGGTGATTTAAAAAAAATAATGAAAAGCCACTGAAAATCAAAATTGGAAACCAGGAGATGGAAAACATAGAGCAGTTAAAGTACCTGGGAAGTGTGCTGACAAAGGAAAGTGTGTTGAGGATAGCCATGGCCAAAGAAGCTTTCAAAAAGAAGAGGTTACTACTGACCAGCAAGTTAAGTTTGGAACTGAGAAAAAAATTGATGAAATGCTACATTTGGAGCATCACTTTGTATAGAGCAGTGGTTCCCAAACTTTTTGAATCGTGGAGCACTTTTCAGGAGAGAAATTTGTCATGGAGCACTATAGTTGCCTTGATGCTAAATGTATGCACATTCATTTTTTGCTATATTTACCTAACTGCATTTTTTAAAGTTGTTAGTCAATATTTTATCGTATAGTAAAAGCACGAATTATTTTTAGATTTCTAAATAGCTTAAATTTTGATCCAAACTTAATTTTTCCTTTAGAAAGCCGTTGAAAATTGTAACTTTAAATATCATTTTCTGAAAACAACAATTTTGCACATAAGTGTCTTTGGTATAAGGGCGACAATATTTTCACATAGACTCTACATAGATAGATACTAAACCGAATTACAGCAGTATTCACGATGGAAACGAATGTTTAAACATTTGGGCATGTTAAACATCAAGTTTTATTTCATTATAAATGTTATTTTCTCCCTTAATTTCAGATAAATAAGGAATTTAATTACATAATCGCAAAACAACAACCAAAATCATAAATTAATCTAAAGCAACACATTTGATAAAGAATTCAAAGCAGGTATTGTAAATCCACAATATGTTACCCACACAGATAGTGTTAAAACAATTTTCATGGCTACAAAAAAAAAGGTCACTTGGCATGGATAAAAAACGATAAAGTATAGACCGCGAACTTAGATTCCAATGAGAGGGATGGGACTGCTGTGTTTTGATTTACACAATGTGGCTATATCTTGTTGAATTTGGGATAGCTGCAACCGAATACCTGCATTGAGCCGGGTTCTTTTGTTTTAGTAGCTACATAGGCAGAGAATTCTGATCCACATAAGTAAGTTATTGCAAAGGGAAGAAGTATTATTTTCGCTCTATCTGACAAAACTTCAAATTCGTCTCGTAGCTGACATCAAAATTCTGATAGTGACTTCTTAGTTGAAAAATTATCTTTTACTGCATAATCTGATGTCAAATCATTCAAGCATTCGATGCCAGGTTGGCTTTTCCGACATTCAAATAAATAACATTGCACTGCTACTTGATTTGTTTCTACTCTCGACTGTATACTGAGTGAACTCTAACTGACTGAAGGTGCGAAGAAACAAGAGTTTTTAATATGCAATAGAAACTTCTCAGACAATTCTGGAAAGGTGTCGAAGCTAACAATTGTATCTGTAAGCGTAGCGAAGTTCTCAGAGAGATGGGGTGAACTGACACCCTCTAGTCTCTCTGTCTGGTTTCGCCGTGTGCAGCCTGTAAATAATTTCTACCCAATACTTACCTATACACAGTTCATGGACGCACAAATTCACAGTTTTAATATCTTGTCACGTTTTATTTATTCTTATTTCAAATCTATTTGCGGAGCACACTTTGGGAACCACTGGTATAGAGCATAAACGTGGACTCTCAAGAAGATGGAAAAGAAATACTTGGGGAGCTTTAAAATGTGGTGCTGGAGAAAACTTGAGAATATTAGGTGGACAGACAGGGTGACAAATGAAGTCCTAATAAGAGTGGGTGATAATATAGCCATTTTGGATGTGATTCTTCAGTACAAAGCAAAGTGGATCAGACACGTCCTTACTGTCTTCTGCACGATGTCATAGAAGGAAAAGTTTAAGGAAAGGGGAGCTTAGGACAGGGCAGTCTAAGATAACTGACAAAAGGAATGGACCTGTTGTAAGACAGAACACATATTAATAATTAATTTTGCTATTGGAATGGTTATTCATAAAAAAAAACTTTAATATATAATCACACAAGTGTCTAGAATGGCACCTTGTTTGTGTATTCCCCCATAAAACCTCTAAACCAATAGTTTCCAGCTTTTTGCAGGGTTTAACCTCAATTTTTGTTTTTGAGACCATCGCAACCCCTTGATAAACTACAAGCGTTCATATCAAAGGTTTTAAATATTTTTTTGCTGAATCTTACTACCCATTCTGGCTATCCACATTTATTCACTTTTTAGGGTAGGTAAAATTTGGAGGACATGTAACTTTATTTTGCGTTTAGGAAAAATCATCCATACCCCCAGTGGAAATTTGAATCCTTAACTCATCACCAACAAACCAAACGAGTGTGACATTAAGACCGCACGAATGACATGAAGTAATTATTAAAAATTGGTCACATAATGACTATAGATTTTATGAATGCAACTAAGATGTCTCAAAAGAAAATCAAGCCCAGGGGGTATTTTAGAAGTTATGGGAGCAGCGTCACTTTACCAAACACAAGATCACTACAGCAAACTCCAGCAAGCAATTGAGGGAGTCAGGGCAAAAACATGATAACCCTCATTTGGCAAACAAAAATTGTTGTTTAAATTGACTTGCAGCAGCATCACTCATGAATGTGATAGTCTTTATTTTTGGATCAGGTCACAGGCTTATCTAGAAAGCTGTGAACAGAATATGTATTGTGTTCTAGCTCCTCACTAAGTATTGTACATGGATAACCTGTGAAGATGGTAATTTGTAACTTGGCACAATGTGCACTTTGAATTTCATTTTATTGCTCCACAGTGTAGTTTTCTGCAAAGTACACTTGAATAAGTTCTATGTGTTCTTTACTAAGTTGACCCTTTTTTTTCCTCAAAAAATTTAGACTGCTGGAGTTTAATAAAGGTGTTTAAGTTTTTGCTTTTGAAGAGCCTCAAGACAGTGCTCCACTTTACCTTCCATGTCTTGAGGAGTGACTCTTTGGTTCATCGTCTCCCACTGTTCCCATTTTACAATAGTTTTCATCAATATTTTATCTAAAGGGTACTTATCCTTTAAATATATTTCAGAACACGTAATGCAATATGAAAACATATAGCTTTCTTCTTCTTAGTCACAAATCATGGATCCAATAAAGTTTCGACAATAATGTTTATTCCCTAGATATTTGTTTTTAAAGTAGGTCCTATTTTAAGGTAGACCTATGCATACATTTCATTAACATTGTTTATAAAACCATAAAACATAACTTAAATGTATGTAAACTTCATTAATCACAGAGCCTAATATAACATAAACTAATATTATTCCATTTCTAGTGACTGTGTCATTCAGTTACTTTTAGATGTCATTTCGTTTCCAATATGAGTCATTCTGTTACCATTAAATATGGGTCTAATAAATTGCTGTAGGCCTACTTTTTTTTTCAAACATCAGTTAACTTTCTGTGAGCAAATCTATTTTTGCATATAAATTTTAAACTTTATGAAAAAGATATTTTTTCTCAGAAAACAACAATTAGCCTTTTAACGGTAACAGAATGACGTGTTGATGAGTATGGGGAAATTTGTTTTGGACATTCCAGATTTGATTTATTTTTATTAAATCACTTCTGACTTATCTAGTTAGTCTAAACGTTAAGTTTTATCACAATTTAAATAACTTATAATTCTTTTAAATACTATTTTTGACTACCATAGAAAGCAATCCTAAATAATTATTTGAGTTTGACATAATGTGACAGTTGTTTGATAGTAATTTACTCTATGATAATTCATTATTTTTGTTTAATTGTTTTTCAACTATAAAACTACAGTATTTTATCTATATGGTTAACTTGATTATCAACTAATTTTTAATTTTTGAGTTCCATGTCTGCTTTCTCATGGAACTGCCCTTAAATAGGCTAACTATGTTATTTGCGATTTCACTTTACCTACATTTCAACTATATCCTATGCCTAAGTTTATAGCATGGAAATTTTAAAAAAATATATAAGTTATATTCATTTATTTTGAACATAATAATTGATAAAATGGGATATTGTCTGCTTCACAAATCATGTCTGCTTGTGCTTTGCTCTAGACAATTTACTTTCGAAATTTCTAATTGGGTGGCAGTCACGTGATTGTGGGTACGGACTGTGTAGACGGAATTTCCAATTTTAAGGACTATTATGGACTTAAAATACTATACAAATGAGGAATTTACAGACTATGTAGAATAGGCTATGCCTTGCATAATCACATGTTATTTTGAATGGACCCACCCCAACACAAATTCATATACCCTTCTCAAGCATGGTTGAAGCCTACAAAAGAAAAAATTATTACCTCTATATTTAATGTGTTGAGATTTTTTTTCACGTTTGGTTTTCCTCTTGCCCCCCTCTGAGCAAATGCTCCTCTTTTTGGCACTCCTCCTCTCGATGGTCCTCCTCTTGGAGGTCCCCCTCTCGGTGGTCCGCCCCTTGTTGGTCTTCCCCTTAGCATAGGTGGTGGGGGTAGCCCTGGTGGTAAGTCTGGATGAAAAGATCGTGGAATATGTGGCGGTGAAGCGAACGGTGGTAGGGGAGGACGACGAAGCACCAAAGGTGGCGGTGGCGGCAATAATCTTGGTGATCGCATACCTGGTGGAGGACGTAGTCCTGGCGGCAAATGTAATCCTGGACCTGGTCGAGGTCGTAAATGATGCAGTTGTGGAGGTCCTAATAAAGGTGGTGGCTTCGTTAGTCCTCCTCGACCTCTTGGTTTAAAAACTCCATTCACACCTCGTCCACGACCTCTTACGAATACCATTATTTATGCTAATATAATAATTAATCAACACTACTAATACTTAAGATGGCGGATACGTGATAGCTCTTGACAAAGATGAAGTAAATAGAGGATGGATTCTTGAATCTTAATATAGGCACCATGCATTGATGTAAGTAGCGGTGCTAGGGCCAGAATCTTGAAACAATTGAACTACAGTGAGTGATTGATGAAACGCGTTGCTAATCATGGACTATTGATTTTGCAAACATTATTAAACTTTGTTTAAATTATTAATTTCTATAAAAATAACTGGATGAGCATCTCTGCACGCCATTGTATAAGAGAGAAGGAAATTTTCAGGTATTTCTTTCTCTCCTGCACACATACAAGGCAATGTGGCATTTCGACATCGTTCGCTAATTTTTATGACTATATGAAATATATCAATGTAGATTGGTTGAACGAAATAATTGTGTTAATAAAAGTTTTGAAGAGTAATTAAGTTAAAAACTCATGATTTTTTTCAAATAAGTCAATTTAGGCTAAAATAATACTTCCTACAAGCATACAACCTAAATGATCGTTTAAACGTAAGCATTCTACACAAATTTTCTCATCCGAACAAAAGTAATGAGGTTTTTAGCAACCTTATTTCATTATAGTTATCAAACATTAAATATAGTATAGCTTCTGAAAACAATAGGGTATACAAACTCGTAATTAAGTTTTAAGCTACCTTTTTTTATTTTAGTTATCGAACTTTAAATATAATATTGTTTCAGAAACTATTATATAAGCTAATAACAAATTTTAAATATATTGTAGTCTTGCCATAATGTAAACAACATTGGCGATAGATAGATATTTTAATATACCTATTAAATATTTTATTCTTATATGTACAATATTATCTTTAAAACTGAATTGTACATTCTTTAATGTAAATCTGACTTTAGTCAACTGGGGTATAATACTTCAATATTTTCAAACAATAATAATTTTTTTCACCTGAAACATGTTTTTGCATAAGAACATTGAAAGAAACCCTTAAATCTGTCCAATCACTAAAAAGCAGATGAGAAACTTTAGCGTCACAGTCTGATTCATTGCAAGGTGTGTTGACGTCCAACCATTATAGTAAAGAGATCACTGGTACCTTGCACCTAATACTACTAAACCCACCAAGTGTGCCCGTGCCGCAATTTCAAATATAGAAACCATGGCACCTTAATCTTGGAGATTTTATGTGGCTAGCTGATGTAAGTTCAAAGTCAAATATCTCAAAATTTCCAAAGGATCCAGGTTTCATGATTATGTAGGGTTGTTGTAGGTACCTAGTACTACAATCCCCACCAAGTGTGCTCGTGCCGCAATTTCAAATAATGATACAATCCCCACCAAGTGTGCTCGTGCTGCTTGGAATCGATTTCAATTTGAGGTTATGTTTTCAATTTTTTTATTTTCTTTAAGTTTGCCTTGGAAGACTCATTTTCTTGCCTCATATTAAAATATTGTTCCAATTTGTTTGATAATTTGTACTAATCATGTGTTTTATACGCATTTATTAATTATTTATTTGTTTTTAATATGGCTATATCTGGTTATTATTTCTTCAGCTGTCACCCTGCGTATATCCTTTTTTCCATCAGAATAAACGTTTATGAGGTTGTGGAAAATTTCAGCCCGCTATAGAAACCTGTTTTTAAATGGTGTCAAATTGTTTGTTCGATTGTTCAGTATAATATTTATTTAAAAAATAAATTTCCACTTTATACAAAGAGATCCATTTTTAATAGATATTAAAATTGATCCTATGGCTAAAATCATATAAATTTTTTAACACAAATTAATATGGGAGTAAAATATTTACGACTGTGTGAACTCCAGTACTATATGAAGACTTTAGATGTGATAAGGGGGTGGAGGTGAGGGTGGAAGAAACATGAGTTGCTATCCCAGTGCACCTGTGTTACAATACATCAGCCACAGATAACAAGTACTTAGTGTAACGCCTCTGACGCTCAACTTGGTCCTGAATAGAGAGCGTAGTTCCTCACATAGTCGAAGGGTGCTATCATCACATCAAGTGATCCACATGAGTAGGACCACAGGATGGACAAACAATTGGTTGATATGAGAGGACAAACTTGTATACAATTGTAGAGATGGAGTGGGCCAAATTGACTAAAAAGTGAATACATTCCAAACAACCTGACAACGAGATTGTGAGCGGTAAAGAATATGACATATCTATAGATATTATTTTGTAATTTAAATAACATTGGTTGCCACATATTCTAATGCGTCATGGTCGTATTAATTTGGATTGTTATAAGGGAAGTTTGGGGTTAAAATCTCGGTTATATAGACTGAGTTTTCCCCCCTTAGTGCTTTTTCACTATGCCCCCCCCTCCTCCAAGTAAATGCGTCTATATTTCGTTTAAATTCTACCGAATATGTGAACTAGATGATCCAAGCCATGTCGACCACTTGCCCAACCTAGTCTTCCAAACATTTGTTCACAATTTGTCGACCAGTTGGACGTCGATCACTTTGTCCCCCTATGCATGAGTTTGTCATTCAGTTGGTACAAGTCATATTGGCAGCTTGAAAAACTGCAAACAAATATTTGGAACACTGGGTACCTTCCCGATATTTGTTTGCATTTCGTTTACCAGTTGTCTATCATATGCTCCTATTCGTGTCGGCTATGGGATACACGACTTTATGTGTGTAGAGGTTAATATTTGTATGCATAGTAGTGATTTTTACTTTCTTTAAAAAATAATTTGACATTGTATATTAAATTAATAATTTTGACTGTCAGATAAGTTAAGGACATATATTCATACATTCACGAAGTAAATAGCAATATTTATATTTAAAAATAAGTAAAAAATCAAGACATGTTCTGATGTACAAAGAGAATAGCCAATTTCATACTTTGATTTGAGGCACGAAACTAATAAGGTATAAGGTCATATTTCTCAAACTCCAAATTACTATGGGAAGGAAAAAATAAGAGCATAAGCCCAACTTTTTCTTCTTTGAAATAATCGCAGGAAGCAGTGTCACTCACTCCTCTTCAGCGTACGCTTCACTTTGGAGTGTCATTAGACTGGTAATCACACCCTGTCTAGGCTTGGCACGTTATGTTCTATTAGTTTGTTAAGTAATTGGTACAATCAAAAATATAAATTTCATAAAATATATATTTCAAATGTATATTTGCAATTATAAATTCGGTACCTGTACCGTAACATTAATAAAGCTAAAGAGTAGATTTTGGTTAAAAACAAAAATAATTTGAAATGATGAAATTGTATATATTGAAATTAGATAAAATCATATTATAGGAGTATATAAAGAAAATAACTTATAACTCATCGTGCCTACACATTTAAAATATTTTTTTAATTATAATATTATAAGATATTTCATTGTGTAGGGTACACTTGATATGCATATTTAGCCATTTCAGCCCAATACATTAAATACTTTACCTTAATAATTGCTCTTAAAAGACTAGAAATAGCAGGCTTGACCCCTTATAACTCGTAAAGCGTAATCATTTAAAATAATTGAATCATTATTTATAGCAATTTTAAATAATTATACACTTTTTAGAATAGTGCAATATATTTTTATTTACATCTGGCCTTAATTAAGTGAAGTCTGTATTTCTTGGTACTTTTTTTTTAATTTTTTTTGGAGGCCCAATTGACTCGGGGCACTTATAGTTGGCACTTATGATATTAACCAACTCTAAGTTGAATTTCTGATGCCATGACTGTGAATGACGGAGATATTTACACTGGGACACAAATGTTGGACACTAGCGACCTTAAATGGTGTTTGAGGTGAACACTGATGGGACACCGGTGTCCAACACTTCATTGCCAGCAAAGTGGGTAGCATTTCTTTCTTTCTTTAATATAAAATTGATTCAAGCTATGAGGAACCATCGTTAGTAGTGCTTCTAAATAGAAGATGGAGGAGGAGAATGAGGAGACAACGCACATTCTCCGCTACTTGATCGACTGGAGAAAGAATGGTTCTATACACTATTGGATAATTTGCTGCAGCCCAAGTGACAGGATGATTTTCCCCTTTACTTATAAAATTCTCTGTATTAATTAAATTTAAACTCATTGCTAGAAAAAAATAGTCGTGTGCTATATTTTTAATCAACAACTAACTACTTGCTTGTAGTAAGCGGAACTACAAAAAAACACGCACAAAGTGCCCGACACTAATTGTGTCTCAGTGTGAGGGTTTATTGAAGCTAATGTATCTCAAGTGGTAACTCACCCAAACAGTGTCCATGTCTGACACATGTGTTGGAGTTCAGACACTGTCGATACACTGCGGCCGGTCCATACAATGGAGTGTTTCAGTGAGAAAAGCTCCATGCAAACTAATATATTTTAAGTCAGACAGATGTGTTTAAGAATTGTGTCTCAGTGCGAAAAGGGTCAACAGTCTTCACTTCAAAGCTTCTTAATTTTGCCACATCGGCACTTCATGGTTTTCACTCGTGCTATAACAGATTAAACACTGTGTCTAACTGCCTATTAATTATGCGTTACGCATGGATATAAACTCAACCTTCCTTCCAAAATTGTTACGTAAATTTCCTCATTATATTGCCATCTTTACCTGAACACAACTTATTAGGAAATAATAAGTTGCTTTCGTCGACTCTTGGGATCCTGTGACGTAAGGCGTAATTTAGGAGCAGATTAACTAGCTGTTCTTTTTATTGCAACGCGAACACCTTTCCAATACTTTCAGTTCTCTTTTTAAAGGCGGTGAAAACAAACTTTGTTTTTGATCATATCATACAGCCATCCAGTCTAGCACTAGAGTAGGTAGCGAGCTTTAGACCATGCAACCATCGACTACTTTAAATCTTATTTTTAGAAAGTGATGGGTTTATTTATTTTTACTACAACGTGCATTAGTTCCTCAAAATCAGTGGTTTCCAAACTTTCTCGACTCGCGAACCCATTTCACAAACATCTGAGTTGCACGTACCCCCTGGTAAATATCCATAGCCACGCACTTATTTTTATAACTAACTTTTATGAAATTTAGTTATTAATTGCAATCAAAAGGTTTAATACCTTTAAATTAACCTACTAAAGCTCCGGTAGGTACTTTTGAATACCCCACCAGAAGTATAGCAAGAATATTGAAACTATACGTAAGTACAAGTTCAAACACTTATAGATTTAATTAAAAAATTAAAGCTGAAATTAAGTAAGCAAAGTAGTAACATTAGCTTATCTTTATTGTCACAATAATATCACATTTCAAATGTTTTTTAAAGTGGTACTGGAAATCGCTGCTTTAAAATAACTGAAATACCTTTCTATAATCACAAAATTCCATGCCGATTTAAGTTTCAAAATTGTTTACAAGTTTTACAACAACTCACCTCTTCCCGTGACTTAGTGAGAAGGATACGCTTTCTTTGGATGGCACAGAGCTTTAAAGTCAGGAACTACAGACGATAAATAAAGTCTCAAGTCACTTTTAGCACTGAGCCTGTTTCTATTGTGGAAAGCGTATAACCAATTGTTGATGGAGGAGTAGAAAAAAGTAAGCCTAGGTTTATGAAGAGATAATGGACAAAACCTCATCAAGTTTAGGTAAAAGAATCTTGTAAATACCCTTCACTAAATTTAACAAATTGTTTGTTAAAAATCCGCCAGGGTTCACGAACCACATTTTGGGAACCAGTGCTCCAGATTATTATTTTCAGCTTTCAAAACGGTACAGTTTTTTTGTGGTCAAAACTATATACTGTACCAATATGCTAATAAAAAAATCTTATGTTTGAAGACTCAGATGTTAAAAAATAATTTGTGAAAATACTTACAAATTGTTATAAAACTTCAATTTACATTTACTTTCTGCAATTTTATACTATAACACTTTTTAAAGGAGAACTTTTTTTTTGTATTCAACTAAACATAAGTACCTACATTTTTTTATATCAATTTAGGATTTTAGGTTAAGCCTAGTCCAAAAATGGTTCGCTTTTTATTCTTCTCCAATTCCAAACCATTTTACACTCATTTCCACTCCAGAGAAGGAACAAAAAAGGCAATTATTTTATGTTACGGGCACAGCTGAGACTCTGACGGTGATACGCGAAACCGACGGGGAGTCGATCTACTCCAGCGACGCGGACGTCAAAAAATAGGAAAGTGCAGACGCCGCAAACACAGCTAGCGTTTTTGTGGCCACTTTAGAAATATGCGTTTCTATGGCAACGGCATTAATGTTCTAAAAATGTTTTATTTGCTTTCTGTCGTCTGTTTATAAGTGTTAATTTTTTTATGTTTACGTTTAATTTGACTTAATATCTCGGATATCAAATTTTTAACCAGTTTGAAAAGTTTTCAGCTTTGATCTGAGATTTTTTAACTAAACATATAACTTTGGCTTATATAAAACACATTGAACAGTAAATTGCCTTTATTTAGTTTGGATGTATTGTCTTCCATTTATTCACAATTTTATATAATAATTTAATTTGTAAAGTATATCAGCCCAATTCTTTTGACAAGCAGTGCAAGAAGAGTTCAACTGTATCCACGCTTTAGTTTTTTAAATGTGTTCTACATCAATAAACAGATAATTTAGACTAAAACAAAAATGATTTCCACCCCCTTTAGTCAAGGGCGATGCAATTTCAAAGTACATCTAGCTTTCAAGTGCCCTTGGACGGACTACATTTAATAAAAACCAATCGATCACATTTTCTGGACATTTCTAATTGCTATGGATAGTTTATTTCCGCATAATAAATGCCGCCTATGTGGTTTGGTAAAGACAGAAGTATTAGACTTGTATAGTACATCAGCAAGAAGCAAAGGACTTTTATCTAAAGTCAACAAACTTCTCCCCAAAGAGGTAAAAAAAAAGAGGGTAGGGCCTATTTTATATTTTGGTTAGCTCACTTGGGGGATATCAGGCCTACCCAGCATCACACTTTTTTTCCAAACAAAATATTCTTATTTTATAATATATTTTACTAAGTGAAAAAAGTGGGCGGGTTGATTAGGAAAGAAAATAAGAAAAATATAGGCCTAACTGTAGGTTATGCATTTCTCTCATAAATACATAATAGGCCTACACCTCAAGCCATAGCCTATTCTGAAGAATAATTGTTTTTATAAACACACTCAGATACAACAACCACATTTAACCTTTTTTCTTAGCAAAACTATAACCACACAATTAAGCCTATATTTTTATTTTGTTTGAATAAATCTTGAAACTATACAATTGAGACTATAGGCCCTACACAAGAATAGAGCAAAACTATAGGGCCTAACGGAAATCTGTGCAGCCAAGCCTGCAAGCTAGATGACATCACAAATATATAAACCCAAATTAATATACCCTATTATAATAATTATTAGGATCCAACATAACTTTAAAACCTTTGATAATTTAGATATATTATGGTCCCTACCCAACCTAGTTAAACCTAACCTTTCATGCATTAATAAATTAACAATTTGATTACTATTGATCAAATACTGGTAAGTTAAACAATTTCATTTCTCCTGAAAGGATGACATAAGAATGTACCAGAAATGATCACAGATCTACATTATAATGAAAGTCAACACAGAATATACTGTAGGCCTAGACCCTAGCTAATATTTATGTTTCTCTTGTGATTTTAGTTTTAATTTTATAATTATTCAAAATTATCAAACTTTATAAAACCTGGTATTATTTGATTCGCTGTTTGCCTTTTAAGTCAACAACAGCAGCGACAACCGCAACAATTACCTCTTTCGCTACCCGTAACCCTACTGCTACCACTACCACCACCACTACAACAAGATAATAGACATAATTATATTGTGACAAAACAAAGAAAATAATTTTTAACGAGTGTGATACGAATATATTATATTCCCGTCAACATTTCCCTATATATTATTCTAATTGACTCAAAGTATGGTCATTGTAAGTTATATGTCTGTTACTTAAATATGCCCTCTTTTCAGTCCTTAATTTTCTAATCAGACTTCTTCATTTGTTAAAGTGCTCATGGTTTTAACTTACTGTTTTTTGGGGTTTTTTTTTGCGATGTATCTCCTACTAACTACAAAGACAAAATCTGGCAGAGGGGAAAACTTGACAGGTCTGGGAATCCCCAACCTTGCTAGTGTGTGTTGATGATTTGCTGAGTAGACCTACCGATAGGCCTACTTGAACTGTTTTGAGTCGAACAGTCATTTTTGGTGGTTGTACGTGTTGTTAAGCCTTACTATTTTTATTTTGCTACTAATTTACTAATATCATAAATAAACAATGCCCAAATGAAGAACTAAACAAGTACCACTAGTAACTAAGTAGCAAATTACTGTGTTTGAAAGAAGTGTCTTCCAGCAGATTGTCGTCTAGTGGGATTCACATCATACAATTCCAACATGGTGGCCAAATTCTCTAAGGCATCATGCTCACAATGGATTGGACTGCTGATGATGGGATGATCAAGGTTTGAATTTCAACCCGGTGTACTGAGGGTTGTCTTTCCAATGATTTACCACTATCCCTCACATTTGTGGGTACACTTTCTTTAAATCCAATGCCTTGTTTATCCCTAACACAATTAGCGTAAGGAAAAACAATTACCGGTACCCATCAAAATGAAAGATAAGATGTCTTAGAGCATTAGTAGACTATTGCTGTATTGAACACATAAATTTGGATTTGACATCTTTACTGAGCAAGGCGTAAAGAGGGGTTGTTTACTTAAAGTCACTACACAAATGGGTCACCTTTATAGACTATTATTTGCCTGGGGTGACCAGGTGGTCTAGGGGTAAGGTGTCGGACTTCTGTGCTGAGAGTCCGGGGTTCAATCCTTGGTCCCGGCACAGATTATCTGATTGCCAAACCCTTCCTTCACCTCTGACAAGATGTGTATTAATCACAACTTGTGAATGTGTGGAATGCCAAGCCTCCACCGTGGTTCGGATTCCACGTTAAACTGTAGGTCCTCCATTTCATCTCACAATCACCCTACCATTGCACATTAGCCTAAGTACGTATAACCCGAACGGGTAGTAAGACGCGGTGCTAATAATAATAATAATTAATAATAATGATGATGATGATGATGATGATGATGATGATGATGATGATGATGATGATGATGATGATGATGATGATGATGATGATGATGATGATGATGATGATGATGATGATGATTATTTGCCTAGATCATATTTTAACTTGAATGTAACTTTCACTTCATATTCTCATATAATTAAAGCTTACTAGAGCTGCATGCTAAATAAAGTGTAGAATAATAAGAGATCATGCCACTTTGGTGTCCGCGAGGTGCTGACTATCTTGAGTAACTGTGTTGACGTTGCTTGCAACAGTATTGGCTGGAAGGAGCAGATTGTAATGTATTGTGAAACTTCTCCTTTGGAAAACTTTTATATTAAGTTCATTCTGATGACTTACATTTAAAAACATGAGAACTTTTATACGATGTCACAATTACTTGAGAGTTATGTTACATGTGAACTTGTGAATATTTCTAATGCTCTTAAGTGCATAGGCTACAATGTTTACTGACTAGCCTAAAATATGTTATACTTGGGAGTCACTTAAGAAATATATGTTTTTTTTACAAGACAATGGCATCAAACTATGAGTATTTTGTTTGTATTGTAAATGTTTGTTATTTTGCCCATACAAGGTCTATTTATATGTAGCTTGGATATTTAAAACATTTAGGCAAATTTATTTAAAAAAAAGGACACTCAAAATAATTATTTTATTGTACAGCCTTTTATATCAATAGGTACATAACTAACCAATTTTAAATAATCATTAGACCTATAATAATTTCTAATTTTGTTATTTGCCTTTATCTTGAAATTCAAATATTATTTTCTATTTTAAATGTGCTGTCCCTACTCTGTAAGCTATTGACCTTACAGCAACAATTTGATCAGTACAAAGAACCTTGATCCATAAGTCCATTGGAGGTGTGATAAGAATTGTAGAGGTGTGATACATAGTGTAAAAGTGTGATAAAAAGTATAGAGGTTTGATACACTGTGCAAAGATGTGATATGCAGTGTATAGGTGTTATACACAATGTAGAGTTGTTATACACAGTGTAGAGGTGTGGTACACAGTGTAGGGGTGTAATACATAGTGTAGATATGTGATACACAGTGTAGAGGTGTGGTACACAGTGTAGGGGTGTGATACATAGTGTAGAGGTGTGATACACAGTGTAGAGGTGTGATACACAGTGTAGAGGTGTGATACACAGTGTAGAGGTGTGGTACACAGTGTGTAAAGATGTGATACACAGTGTAGGGGTGTGATACATAGTGTAGATGTGTGATACATAGTGTAGAGGTGCTATACACAGTGTAGAGGTGTGGTACACAGTGTGTAAAGATGTGATACACAGTGTAGGGGTGTGATACATAGTGTAGAGGTGTGATACATAGTGTAGGGGTGTGATACATAGTGTAGAGGTGTGATACATAGTGTAGAGGTGTGATACATAGTGTAGAGGTGTGGTACATAGTGTAGAGAGTGTTTTTTTGACCGTCGGATGTTAGGGGTGAATGATGTGCCCAGCATGTAACTAGTTGTTTTAGTGTTTAACAAAAGTAGAGTTTCAACATACAATTCACATAGGTGTTATTAAAATTTGATCTAATAAATAAACCAATCAGAATAATTGAGTAATGTAAAGTTAATTCAGTAGTAGAAAATCCAACTATACCTGGCACCAGAACCTGACATAAAAAAGGTCGCATTTGCTAGTTATGTAACACATTGATGCAATTAGCGAATTTAGTTTGCATGTCAAACCGGTAGTTTCACAAACATTTAACCAAATCTACCTGTCACACCTTATATGTATCCTAAACTTTTCATTAGTCCTACCTCAACCCATTTTCACTTAAACATGCTTGCAAGGGATATAACTATTATTTGAAACACTATTTAGTATAACTGGGCTTAGCTTGTTCCAATTACATGTCTACTGAAACTCATATTGGGTTAATGTCTGTAGGAAAATAACCTGTTTCAACGTGTAGGAATCTACAGTTTCTTTATCAGGCTAGACTGCTATATTGGTGCCTATGAATGAAGCAAGTGCTAGTAGGAGTCTTAGTCAATTAGAGGCTTCTTATGGAAAGGAGGAATTACTTTACTGTAAAGTACCGGTAGTTAAATTTATCTATAGAAGATTTCTCTATATTTGTTTAATTTGGGGGAAGCAGGGTGTATGTAATTATCTAAAAACTAATTTCGGCTTCAAATATTTCAGATTGTCCACATTGTAGCAGGGGATGGACTTCCAAAATTTGTTTGCTTGGACTGTGAAATGATTGTAAATAGTTTTGCACAATTTTCTGCGAGGGTTCAAGATGTTCAGAAACTACTCGAAACAGAAAAGCTTGGTTTTGGGAAAGTAAGTACTGGTAAGCCTAGTTTACTTATATTGTTAGTTTTAAAATGATTTAGAGCTGATAAACAATAAAACTAACACTTTTTAAGGATAGCCTTTTTAAATATCATACTTAATATGGTTTAATACCTTCTTCGGTGGCCACATGGTCTAAGACGTCACTCTTGCAATAGTCTGGACTAGGATGACGAGATCAGGGCTAGAATCCTGCTTGGGTGTAGGCTTACTAATTGTGGTTTTTACAAAATGGTCTTCCACTCTCCCTCCACGTAAATGCGGGTCGCTTCCTCTAAATACAAACTAACACATCCCTAACCCATTAACATAATTAGTACATTGGTGTATAACATGAATGGACGTGGTGCTAAAAACCTTGTTTTAATAATCAATGGCAGATTATTAACAACACTATTTTTATAAATATGTGCTCATGAATTACAAATTAAGCAAATAAGTACAGGTACAGTAGAGTCCCGACTATCCAACATAAAGAGGACCAACAACTGGTTGGATAGTCGAAATGTTGGATATAATGGAAACAAGGGGAGGGGCTGGAACAAAAAACTCAAAATTAAATGGAAGTGCAGAATAGATATGAAATAAGGTTTATTAGTAATTACTCAATAGTATAAACTATGCAATAAATTACAAAAATGTTATATTATTCTTGTAAACAGAACAAAGGATTTTAAACTAATTAAATACAACTATTATTATATACTGTAGTATGCAAAATGCAAAACACTTTAAAAATTTAGTGTTTGAAGTTTGTCTACCAGCTTTGCTTCTCATTCTTGCGGCGAGGTCATGCTAATAGCATGTCATTTATTAGGTATATATGTCAGAGAAAACAAAATATCGGATAGTTGAAACTCTACTATACTACCATTTTAAGTAGGCACACATGGGAACATTATATGGGAAACTAAAATGTATTTTATAAATAAACATTTTTAAAACACAATAGGAAAACAGCTATTTCATAAACCAGGTTTGCATAACATGTATAAATATGCCAAAAGTTTAATATGAACTATATTTCACATTTTGTAGGAGTCCTTCGATTGCAAGGTGAAAGGTATTATTTGTGATTATAACAGGGGTAAAGTAGCATTTATCACAGTTATTAAGTCTCCTGTCACAAGTTGAAAGTGTTACTACAAACATCAGCACATTAAACAGTGACATTGGGACACATTTGGCTCAGATTGCTCTGAAGCTCCTTACATTGTCAACCCTATCTTTGGACAGAGGCTATTTACTAGGTACAAGCCCATGCTTTGCATAGTGGGTATCTTTGGAACACCAGCTGGAGACTTGAGAAACTTGTAGAACTTTGTCTTGAGCTGAATAACTTGCGTAGTGGGTATCTTTGGGACACCAGCTGGAGACTTGAGAAACTTGCAGAATACGGTCTTGAGCTGAATAACTTGCGTAGTGGGTATCTTTGGAACACCAGCTGGAGACTTGAGAAACTTGCAGAACACGGTCTTGAGCTGAATAACTTGCGTAGTGGGTATCTTTGGAACGCCAGCTGGAGACTTGAGAAACTTGCAGAACACGGTCTTTAGCTAAATGACTTGCATAGTGGGTATCTTTGGGACACCAACTGGAGACTTGAGAAACTTGCAGAACACGGTCTTTAGCTAAATGACTTGCATAGTGGGTATCTTTGGGACACAAGCTAGACCCTTTAAAACTTGAAGGAATTTAGACTGTTGCTAGGTGCTCACTGTCGACGCTGATTGGACCTGTCATCATTTCAAAATTTCAAGAACCCCTCCACCTAAATACCCACTTGGGTACATATTATGTTGCCAGTACTCGAGTTGAAGCAGTGAACACCAAATCGTCCTGAGGAAGATCGAGGAAGAAGACCCCCAGCCGGTGATGGGTTTCACCTAGAAAATGAAAATCCACGTAATAATATTAGTAGTTTGGGCCAGTATAGGCGAGAATGTGTGTCTCAGGATGGGGACTGAGATTCTTTATCCATACTTTATATTTCATGAACGGAGTTTGTCCTAAGATTTATTATATTATCCATCATTGCCTCTGTTTTATTTGTTGTCTAAGTATTATTATGTATTTATGTTAGTAAAACTAGCCGTCGGGGTGCATAGGGGCCTCAAGCTTATTTTGCCTGGTTTACAACATTCAGCTATGAATATTTGTTTAAGTCAACGTAAAGATTAGTTAAATGTTTTGTTTTTGGTCAATCAGACAATCATTCATTATGTACGAGTCACTGGTAATGTTGATGTCGAGTTCGGTGTTGTATAGTTGTCGGGTGTGGCTGCATGCACCTAGATTTAGACGGATTTATTTGTGTTAACTGTGTAGAGTAAATTGTCAACCAAAATAAATGATTCATTATCATGTTCCAAGTAAATTCTAGGTTTCACTCTTATAACTCAGACATTAGATGTCTTTTTTCAGAGTTCTACTTGAAGTAGCTGTCAGCCGTAAGGTGGATGATTTTTGTCTCTAAATCCATAGTTTGGTTTTAGTCTTGAAAGGATACGATTTTGGAGATTCCAAGGTCAAGGGTATTTTCAGGGTGAATATACTCTTGACGGTAGGTGGAACCATTAAGGAACACCCTTTTAACACGGTCTCTTATGGACTGTGCTTGATCCTTCGGGATAGTCACTGTGCTATATTCTGGAGGCGAGCGAATAAAGCTCTTGCTCTTTTTTTCATGATTTATATGTAATGCCCTAGTTTTAAAGCCACGAGTAAACTAGTTGTGCTATTAAACTACCTTTTGTTTTTATATATATTTTATATCTGCTTTCTGCTTTAGTTTATTTGATTTAGTATACTTTTTAATGTTACTTGTAAATGTAGCTTTTTTCTTTCCTAATTTAGTGACAATTAGTAGAGGACAGGTATAAAAAAATATTGGAAGAAATTTTTCAGGAATAAAAACAGAAAAATTAAAATTCAAGTGGTCTATATCTAGTTTCTGATAGTATTATTTAGAGCAGGGCTTCTTAAACTCTATCCACTCGCAACCCCTTTTTGCCCGAGAAATTCTTACGTGGCCCAGGGTCTATAGGTATATAAAATAGGTATACAAATCAAACAATTACCGATAATAAATTATTAAAAATAATTTAAAACAATTCTTTGTTATACACATTATTTTACCATTTACTAAAGACAAAAGCAAATTTGCATACTAATGAGATGGATGTGCTTGTTTATTTTTACATAAATAATTAAATCATGGCTGAATATTTGATACTGCAAGATGTAGAACATCTTCAACTTTTTCTGAGTTGATCGATATTTCGATTGTATAGTCGTCAATGCTGAGAACGCCGCTTCTCATAAATATGTAGTAAAAAATGGCATAAGTATGTTTAGGGCCATTTCAGAATCTTCCCATCATAGACAGTCTAGTCCATTGAAAAAGTGACACCTTAGACTATGTTACCACCGAAGTGGGTTTTTTACCTTGCTAAATTTACAAAGTTTTTATTTCAATTTCTTTTACATTTTTATATATAAATTAATTTACTTAATCTTATTCACAAAAAAGTCCTCATATGTAATTACTTAAATGTATAAGCTTTGTTGTCACAAATACCTGTACAGAAAACTATTAGCTCCACTTTTAATTCTTTTTAAATCCTTCCTTTAGCGGCCCATTAACATTTACTGCACTAAGGCCTGACACTGTTACTATAGCCATGTGCTGGAATCAAACTTTAATTAAATCAGTTAAAAAATTATACTTGGAAACAGGAATCGATACTGGGGCTAGATTCTCATATCCAGGTGTTGTTTATCAACAAATTTTATTTAATTTGTCTAATGCAACTTACTATTTTTCTAGGATAATTCTCAACTAGACGAAATAAGGTCCAACCATGTTAATGAATTTGTCATGAAGGTCCCGAGTATTGATTGCACCCTGGGAGGGACAGACAACATTCGAGGTTCTCCTACAGTTACTGTAGGACCAGATAACAAAGTGGAATGCATGCTTTGCCAATGCTTCTTAGAGGCCGCAGAACACACAACACTCCACATGGTGACTCATGGTATCGGGACGATTGTTTGTCGCTGTCGTGTGTGCGGACAGCAGGGAGATCTATCCTATTTCCAACAAACTGGGGAAAGTGAAGGTCTTATCTTTTGTCATACCTGCTTCTTGGCGTCTAACAAAGCAAAACGTCAAAATAATGTGGGACATACTTCAAATTTACGACTGCATGTGTGTGACATTTGCTCAAAAGGATTTCAATTACGAGGACATTTGACTCGTCATAAACTTATACACAGTGGAGCCAAACCGTACCTATGTGAAGTGTGTGGAAAAGGTTTGTGAACCTAGTTTTCTTCCTAGAAAGACCCATTATAGTAAAATTATATTATTTTAACTTTAGTATTCATAATTAATATTTATATGCTTGCATATTTAGCATCACGTCTCACTACCCATTCGGCTTATACACTTAGGTAATAATTACACTAATGGGTCAGGGATGAGGAAGGTTGAAGTTGAAGGAAGTGTACCACCAATTTTGTAGAAAGTGTGGGAAAACATTTTGGAAAGACTATTCTCAGTATACCTGACTAGGATCGAACCACCATCTCACCATCATTGGCAGTCAAGTCTAGCAAGTGTATCACCTTAGACCACGCGGCCGCCGAAGTGGGCTATTGACTATATTATAGTTTTTCATTTCCAGCTAAAATTTAAATATCTCAATGGCTAAGGATATTTAGGAACCTTTGCAATATTTAATTAAATAAAATTTGTAGTTTATTGTAGTGTATGGGAGAATAAGTACCGATAAAGCATAAAAGTGACAATTTACTATAAGTTATAAAAGTTACCCAGTTTGATTAAAACTATTAAGACACTTAAGATTGTGTTGACAGTCTCATTACATTCTTCTGTCCATTTTTACACCTCTTTGAATATAGTTTAAGTTTTCCTTGTGCCCTAGGATTCAGCCAGAAGTCTAGCCTCAAGCTACATAAGCAGAGCCATGCGGGAATGAATCCTCACACGTGTCACCAGTGCGGCCAGAAGTTTAGGTTCAAGGTGTCTTTGCTGTCACATATTCTTAGTCTTCATGGAACTTCAGGGGGAGACGAACATTTTTTCAAAAGTAACTATCCGCTAGTTTAATTACATCAAAAAGTCTGTTTTGGTTTCTGATCTTTAGAGTATTCAGCTGAGCTGCAAAACGGCAGTTCTCGTTACAAAATGCCAATGTTTCACCACATGGACAGTGAAGGGCAGGGAAATCAGAATAAAAGGGTAGCACATTCTTTCCTAAAGAGAATTAATTGAAGCTTCTCCATAAACTAATTCTATAAACATTTTTTAAAAGTGTGTTTATGTTACATTTACACTTTTTTACTCTTGGCAGAAATATTATATTTAAGTAATATATTAGAGGCTCTTGCTACTTTTCATGTAACTAATGCAATAATTGTACATAATTTATTTTTCAGATAAAGTCTCTAAGCTACCACATATTTGCGACGTGTGTGGAAGGAAGTTTGCGACCCTTTACAAAATACGTCGCCATTATCGTTCTCATACAAAGGATCGCCCTTACAAGTGTGAGCGCTGTGGTCGACTTTTCTCCCAATCAGGAAACCTAAATTTACACAAAAAAAAGCATGAGGATGATGGAAATGTTACGACCCAGACATTCGATGTCCCGTTGCTAGTGCAGTTTATGCCTCAAACCAATAGAGAGGGTGTGATGCATCCTAAGTGTACGGAAGTAGTCCTCTCCCATCAACTCTCTACTCTGGAGCCATCTTTGTTGAGCTCCTCGGCGAAAAATCAAGATCATACAACACAATTCGATCCTTCACTTAGGCCACAGTTTGAACAAACGTCTAGTGAATATATGGTTTCTGTTGAGGGTACAATCAAGGATAAAAACACTGATACAGAGTTGTTTTCACCTTTTAGCCATGACGGACTTTTGTTTATTGACGAAGGTGCAGGTACAAGCTCTGAGAGTATCACACTTCCAACCTTTTCTAGTATTCAAGCTGGAGCAATGCCTCACTAAATAAACAAGAAATGTATTTTAGATGAGAGGGCTATGCTTTCTGAAAGCGCTTATTGTTAAGTTGAATATATTATGTAATTTTGAGTGTAAAAAAGTACATCTTTTAGTCTGAATGCTAAATTATATTGTTCCTTTATTTGACGCAAAATTAAATATGCCATCATCGTATATTTGGATCATCCATAATCTATTTTTTGCCCTGGCTTCATCTACTTTTTCCATGAAATTCCAATATTATTTAATGCTTGCATTGTCACTTATTCTTCAAGTGACAAAAAAGTTAGCTTAGTGATAGCACTGGTAGCAGATCCTTATTTGTGTCAGCGGTAGGGAAGGGGAAAATAAGAAAAATAAAAGCCAAAGAGGGGTAAGAGGACCCTTTACTGGCATATATTTGAAAATTAGGTACCCATATAATTTATTTAGAGTGGTCCTACCCCATAAGTATTTTGAAAATTAGTTTCCTCTAAAAGCTATTAGAAGTGGTTGTACAAGGTTTTTTATTTCACCTGTACACGGTGCCACAAAAAATATCCAAAACATTTTAGACTGGAAACAGAACTTAAATATTTATGATGGATTAAATATCCAAACTATTATATTTGTTGATAATTGTTATAGCCGCATCTAAATATTAGTCTTTAAATTGAAAAATGACACCTGACACGGGAATTGAACTCGGGACCTTTACCTGAGTGCTACATCAGGCCTAGCCAGCCGATAATGGAAAAATATATATGACTTGATTAAAAAACCTGACCCAGGCCATAGGCTGGAAATAGTAATGTATGTAAACAAACTTTGGCTTAGTATGTATCAGTGGTTAGAGCATATTAAGCCAAAGGTCCCGAGTTCAATTTTCCCGTGTCCAGGTGTCATTTTTCAATTTAAATAATATTAAATATTTATGATCAATGTAATAAACAGAAAAAATGTTATTCACAAAAGGAAATTGAAAAATGTTGTCTGGAAAACCTGGGAAATACACATAATTTTATAAAATAATTTTTTTTAATAGCAAACTTGAATCATTCAACACAAGACTTAGCTTTAAAATTAGGTGTATGTAGAATAATGAGACACTTTTTGAGTTTAGCTGTCAAAATCCACCTAATCTAGCATTTTATTTCATGATAGCTTTATTAACTTGTACAAATATTAATGGATGAATTCTAATATTCCAGCACTCATTTGTGTAATGGAAGGATTTCCTTCCTCTTTAATGGAAAGTTAAAATAAAAACAAAACTCAAAAGTCCATAAATAAAAGTTAAAAAAAAAATTAAGCTAGGTTTATGACTTGACTTGTTACAATTTAATTCAGGTGTAGTTAATTCTTTATTCCAAAATTATTCCCATTTACAGTATGAATTTACTTTTTTGAAATTACAATCTGGTTATGAATCTTATATACTAACTAGCCCGCATAGCCCCATAAATTCACCAAGAGTTCTCACTAGTTGGTCTGCCCCGGGTATATTATGCCCCTGGTACCCTCGTCCGCTGGCACTCCCAGCGATCCTTGGATCGCAAATCCCCAGGGTCATCAGGAGATCCAGCAGAGATGGATATCCACCATCTGGGGAGGTGCCTTATCAGAGATAGTGTTCCATCTATTATCGCGCGAAACCAACTCTTAAGGCTAGATCTTAAAATAATAAGGTATGCTTTCCTGAAACTAAATAGGCATTTTGAACATTGTTTAGAATGTAATAATTTATTATATGTCTCAATACTGGTCCTAAATATGGGGCCACCATGGCTGCACCACCGGAAATTTGGTGGCATTTCTCCAGGAAAAGGGGATACTTTTTCTATGCCACCAGCCAGTCGGGGACTTGAACCAGAGACCTCTATATAGTAGCCAGGAATGCTGACAACTATACCAAGAGGCCGGTCATTTTTCTTTATCGACAGTTGTAACAACTTTACTTTGGCCTGAACATTTCTTGACAACATACCTGTGTAGTAAATTTATTTGCTGCTACATAGGTCAGTCTCACGTCTCAATACTTTAATAATGAAGCTGTGTTAGTTGATCATACCTTGTTAATTTAAGGAACATTTGAAAATGCATTATTACTATTAAAGGTAAATTAACTTTTAACAAAATTTCGTTTCATTTTGAGGTATGGTTAGATATTATTAAAGACAGCACCTAAAGAAAAGTGCGATAAAATAAATGTTTAATTTATTCCTCTCACTTTCCTTAACTCTCTCCCATAAATAAAATATAAGTGTTTGATTACACCCTTTGATAGAATGTATCCAAAAGAATAATGTTCCACAAATAAGGAAATGATGAGTCTTTTGTGACAAACAACATTTAAAATTAATCGTTGTCTATTCGGGCAATCTGCAACTAATCTAAGGACACAGTATGAGTTGCCTGCTTCAATGGTCGAATGGTCCGCCAATGACAGGAAGATGAAAGTTCGAATCCCGCTCAAATACACTAAGGGTGTTTTTTCTTAAATGGCTTTCCACTCTTCCAATACACAAATGTGGGTACACTTCCCCTAGATTAAACCATCCTCATACCTTACACATTAGTGTAATTAGTACATATGCATCCAACACAAACAAGTAGTAAGAGACAGCGCTAAAATAACCACCAGTGAAAGGGCTATACGCTACTAAAATCAAACTTATAATGAATTTTGAAAAACTATTGTCACCCCTGTTCTAGCACATAATGAAAATTAGGGTTTTGAGGAGATCTTTGGCATGGCTCGTTACCAGGGTAAGTAGTTATATCTTGTTTCTTTTCCTTGGGAACCATATCTTACTACTTATTTGGGTTATCCGCATATTACACTATTTAGCTTTGGATTGGCAACATATGACTTGCAGCCCATAGGGTATTTTTGAACAGTCTTTGAATCGTTTATAGACAAATCCATCCCTGACACGCACTCAAGAGAAAAAATGACAACCATACATCCAAAAATGGTTCAATTTTAATGTATCGTCATACTGTTTATATCATATTTTAAATTTGTTGGTGTTCATTCAGTCTACTGGCACCGCAAGCACTTTTAATGTTGTCCCAAGAAATGGTCAGGAACCGGCATTCTACATCTATTCTCTTATCTATGGTTAGCTCTACTGTGTCACAGCGAACCTAACTGTAATGAATTAACTTTCAATTATGCTCCTTGCGTTGGGTTGGACTTGTGTGTTGGTATTTGTGAATTGCCTCATTAAAATAAAATTGTTAAAACAATCATTCTTTAATGCCAACAACAAGAAAAATGAAGATTGTATAAACAAATCAAATATATGTATATATTTTTCAAGTGCAAAAAACTATAAGCTCGTTGAAATTAAAGTTGACAAATTTAAACCTTACTACAACTGAGAACGGATAAAGCAAGTTATAAAACATCTGCTCATATCTCACAAAAAGATATATACTTGTGTAATGTAGCTACATTTGTTTTGCACTGTACTATTAATCAACAAATGTTTTCCACGGAAATTTTATAATTTGACTAAATTATAGATGTTATAGTACCTACCATAAATTTAATTAAAAGGCACAGTTTAACTCACAAATTTTAGAAATTTCTATTAGAAATCATAGTATGACAATTATAAAGAATAATTGATCACATAGCTTTGGTGGCTTAGCAAGAAAAATTTAATGAAATAATTCCTTTTTTATTAAAATATCATAATTGATTCATAGTGTATTCTCCGTCCAGCATCTTATGTTGATATTACATGCCTAATGGATTAATTAAATATTAAACACTAAGGCAAAGGTAAACTATTAAGTATTGATGTAGCCTATATGAAACTTTTTCCAGACATGTAACTAGGGTTGAAATCCTTGTATCCTAAAGGCTATTCAAGAAACTATCGGATTCAAGACTAAAATACTTAATTTTTTAAAAATTATTCAAATTTGTTTTATAGCTATGTTTTATAGAATGTGACGCATGTTAACTATTTCTGAATTTCATGTTCTGAAAATTGAAAAATGACACCTGGACACGGGAATCGAACTCGGGACATTTGGCTTAGTACGCCAATGCTCTAACCACTGAGCTTTCCAGGATTTCCAGGATCGAATATTATATTGTACATAGGCCCCTAGATATTGTCATAACAAACCCAAGTAATAATTATTATACCAATAAGAAAACTTACTTGTAATTAATGATGTTTGAAGCTCACTGAAGCTGAAGTATCTCAACATATGTAAAAAGAGAAGAATGTTCAAATTTGTGATGTAATATTTACAGTTTTACACACAAAAAAATCACACAATCTGGGTTTTACAACTGCTTCTATCGTTTCTTAAAGTCTATTTCAGTTTAAAGTGCTGAAGCCTCTTCTTCAGCCTGTTGCAGGTTTTCTTTTCTTCACCTCTAACTTCTTTATTGTTTACAGTGTTGTTTTTGCTGTGTTGGCTTCTTCACTTTCTTCTTCATTTCTTCAAATGCTTTCCTGCTTTTTAAACTTGCTCACCAAGCTGCATGCAGTATCCCGCTTGTTAAATCCACATTCTTTATGCTATCTACTGACTGAACTGCTGAATAAATGCTGTGATGGGAGATTGGAGAACGCTCTTTCATATTTTCAACCAAACACTTCTTGTTTACTGAAAAACCTCTTTCGACAGCACTGTTTCCATGGAACATTGTAAACATCATTTTGAAAAATGACGTTTCCATGGAACATTGTAAACATCATTAATGCCCTGCAAGCTTTTGCATTAATGAAGATGTTTAAGAGAAAAGAATCTAGTTTGGTTTCATTGGAATCAAATGTCTTCAGCTCTTCTTCAACAGCATGCTGCTCGCAGATTTCAAGGTAATTTCTTCTATCTGTTCAGCTTCAATATTTTCACTGTGGTTGTTTGAAGTGAGCTGTTCAGGTTCTATGGTAACACGGTGTACTCTGAGAGTGCCACTAGTCATTACTGCTGGTGAAAGGCATGAAGCGCCTTTGACCATACACTTTCATAATGGAGACCTAGGCCCCGTCAGTTTCTGGAACATTTCTACTAGGAAGTGTCGGCAATCTCTTCTAAACAGTTGTACATCAAGTTCCTCTACATTTTTACAAAATTTATTTGCACTAAACCCTATGTCAACACCAGAAAAGCTCAATAGGTTTTCATTTTTGACATCAATTTCCAAGAGCTGTCCCGAGTTTTTCACATTGCTTATAACCCTCTCTCTTAAGGATACAAGCAGCAATGCTACGTGCCATTGAATACAGTTCAGCATGTTCAAAGGGCAACATTGGATTATCACTTTGAAAGAGTGTAAGTTATGGTTCCACTTCTGTTACTGAGTGCAAGAAACAAAAGTTTTGTTTCAAGAAGGTTGTCTTTTAGGAAGTCTCGTACAACACCAAATTTATTTGTTTCAGGTGATTTGGAACACACAAAGGCCACATGTTTCTTTAAATGAGGTATTATTTTTAAGGCCCTTTCAATTACTTTTGAGTTTTCCACTCATCTGATGGAACATATTTTAAGTGGGAAGAGGTCTGATCCACTTGAGAGGGTGTAATCAGCTCTTCGAGATGGAAAATCTTGAAACAGATAATACATTGAACGCAGAAAATTATTAACATGCCATTCACATTTATTATGAACTGTCTTATAAGCCCCATGAACTGTATGAAGCGAGCATGTGCCAACATCAATAGGTTTCTTGTCTTATGGGTTATTTACATTTTTTTCCCATCATGTGATTGAAGTCCTTAAGGAATTTTAAATTTACATTCGGGTCCATCAACAGCAATTTGTCAAACATTCTTTAAAGGCAGTCCTAATTCAGACATCCCTGACTTGAAGAAATCAAGGTCAGCTGCAGTAGAATGCCCTAAAAACACAGAGTTCAAATATCGGGTTGAAACCATATTTAAACTTGAGTTCCAATATTGGACAATTATGTCCATTTGTCATTTCTGTGCAATTCGATTGAAGCTTTTGTCAAGTGAAAGAGCCAAAAATGCAGACTTCTTTAATTCTGCTGAGAGCTTTTCTTGAAAGAAGGCGCCAATACCAAAAGTTGTCATATAGCCAAGTTTGTCTTTCTGCATTTTAAACTTCTTTGCTATTATACTGTCAGAAAACATGATGGAGAAAAGATCACTGGAAAAACATGAACCTGTCAGATGTATGTGTCATAACTAGGGGTCAGATTTATAGGCACTAAAATTTTTTAAAAAAGGCAGGCAAATAGGCATTATAAAGTAAAAAAGGCAATAAATAGGCATAGTAATGCAAAAAAAAAGGCAACAAAACGCTAAAAAAAATTATTATTCATTCTTAAAATCCAGCATACACTTTCCATAAACATAAATTAATTACTATTAGAGTTAATTACCAAATACTTATCTCGACTTCCCATGAAGTCATCGGCCAAAACTTCAGACAAGCTATCTCATCTGAGCTAAGCTTGACTTCTGGGAGTGATGTAGTTTCCTTAGGACAACAAAAATCATTAAAAAATCGGAATATTTGGAATTAAATTAACTGAGGTCCTTGGCAATTGTCAACAAATATGGCTGCAGATATCTTGATTTATTTCATATTGCTACAAAAGTGAATTCAGTCAAGGATCAAATATTTACTATAACGTTTATATTTTAATTAGAGTACACCATATTTCACTGCGGAAAATATTACTGCCAACATTAGTTTGAAATTATAAAGATTTTACACCTTCAACATACAGTCATATCAATGAAAGAGGGAAATATGATAATAAATTGTCGCCGACATCTTGATCCACAACACATATGAACGCACGGTTTGTGTAGAAAATGTCCTGGTATTTTCCCGTTTCATCTACAAAACCTGCATTCTAATTCATTCACTCACTCCCCATTATTTGTCGACACACACATGGTATAATGCACTCGCACACAAAATTAAACTTTAACTAGATGGTGAACGTTAACCTTGTCCTAATTATCATGGTAAAAACAATCAGGCAACTTGCGGCTAGCGCATGGCATCATGGGAAGTGGGTGAAGCTACTTTCGACACATTATGATGCGCGGGAAATTCAAACAAAAATATTTTCGTGACTTTATGACCAAAATAGTGAAAATCCGTAACTTCCCCCCCCCNNNNCCCAATTAATAACTTTTCGTGACCCAGTAGACACCATGTATCTATATAATAAAAACAAGCAGTTGTGAATAAGACATTCTTAAAAGATTTCCCTAGCCCATGGTGCAGTTTTTTTTTAAGACAATGTGACATCATGGGGATATTGCAGTTACATGAAAATAAATAAAATAACTAGGTTTTGTTAGTGAGCCTAGGCCCGTTTTAATAAAAAATTGGCAACCCTTGATCTAGAGTAGAGATTAGGATTTAATTATTTATTGGCTACAATGGGTGCTTATATCCTCCATTATTTTTAAGGTGGCAAAGTTTTCAAGTTCAGTGTCTTGGGTGTATAACAAGTTTTCAAGTTTAAAATAAATCTTATTTATTATTTAGCAGTTTTAATGCTGCATGCCGAAATGCACATTATGGAATTAAAATGCCTAATAACAGCGAATGAATCAATTTTTATCCCTTTCTATAAGTTCTCTGAAAGTTTATATACTTCTCACATGAGCCCTCTTGATTTATTAAATACTAGTAGAAGTGCCTGACATTGCCCTGGGTAACCATGCACTGTAAAGTGTGGTTATCCTTGGCACACTTTTCTTTGCTTCAAACTGAGAAAAAATCTTTCATTTTATTTCTTCTGATACAGTTTTTATTAATTAAAAAAAATCTAATCCAAATTTTAAAATTCTTGCTTCCAGGTGCACAGGAGCTACTATTTTGTAAATTTCAGCCCCCTGCGTGTGGTAGATATCGCACAATGCTCGTAACAGACAAATTGTTCATTTTATTAATATAGGAAAAGGTGGCAATCTTGACAAACAGGTTTTTGTTTACAATTGTTCTTTAATCTGCTTTCACAATGAGAAAATGCCCCTGAACTCAAAAATGTTTACTAGATAGATACTAACTTTGTGTGTTTTTGTTACTCAAGATTCCTAGATTTTTTTTTTAAATATTATTTTATAGATAAAACATTTTTGAATTTTGTATCATTTTCAATTTTGCAATCTTTATTTTAATATAAGATTGGAATTTTCGAAGAAATTTTTGAAAATCTCACAAAACAATTTGCTTGCCTGACAGCTAATGCGGTTTTTTCCATGCCCCTAATAAGAATAAAAGGCAAATTAATCTTTTAAGTAAAAATAATTAAATGCACAAACAATTTATTACATTTTTAAACATTTGTAAATGTGATATAAGTAATCTTTCATTTAACACACAACAATGCAATTGTAGAAATAAAAATTACAAGTCTTTTGACCAAATGCAAAATCTACAATAAGCCCATTTAAAGTTAGAGAAAGGATAATTAAACAAGTAGAACAGGAATTGGAGCCGTTTTATCAACCTTTTACATAACAAACATAATTATTATATCTTTCAGTAAATAGAACATCACTGAAATGGACCGACATTATCTTTCTCTCAATTAACTATGGTACACAGGCGCCATAACGTTAGTTAAATAAACACCTTTTGTTACTAAACAATAGAAACACAGACAGCAAAACATTCTTAATAATTACATGTAGGCTTCTTAACCATTCCTATGACATTACACAATTTTATTAATCTTTATTACTGCAAACTCTCTTTAACTTTTGTTTTCTTTATGATTATATTTTATGGTGTAATTGTAATATCCATACCATTAGAGAAGAATTTTACTTTGGTACAAGCAATAGTTCCTTCATTGTAGCCTGGCGGAAACAGCATAAGAGTAATGTTTTCAAATTTTATTTTATAATTCACTTTTGGCAATACATTTCACTTCTGTGAAGTATTAAAGCAAATTATGATTTTTTTTTTTTTTTTTTGGTCAGGAAACTATTTATCATATTGTACTCTCTGGATTAATAAATTTTTGTTCTGAAATAATCATTGGTGGGGTCTTTCCTCAAAGTTTTAATCGTTATAAACATGACTTCACTGTATTTATTGATGGTTAATAGGGCATTTGCTAGTAAATAAATATATATATCTTCATAAGTATTAAATCATTTTAATTAGCAATGAAAACATCAGAGACAGAATTAAAAATGTTTATTTTTGAAAAATATAATTGTTAGGTCGGGGCACAAAATGGTTTCCCAATAAAAAAATAAAATGCTAAAATCAATTCAAAAATGTCTTGAACACCTCTACATTCAAGCCTCTTTTTAAACATTTTGTGGGGGCCTAAGATGGAAATTAACTGACCACCTGCGGCTAACTTGAAAGCTAATAAATGGTTGTTGAATTACAATATTTTAAGCTATAAACATGAGTTAATAATCAAAAAAAATACACAAAGAAATTATAAAGTGTTTACAGGATAAAAGTTGTTTTTTTGTACATTTTATTCACATGGGTGAAAAATATTCTTGTAAATACATGTTCATGTTGTGCTATGGTCTGAACATACTCTTTAGGTAGTTCTCCGATTACAACACATTTTCCATAACATTTCATCTTGTTCGGCCGATGCTTGTAGGTAGGAAATGTTCAAAATGGAGAGTGAAACAGACTAGCGACACTGCTTCAAACATTGTATGTCAATCAATACAGACTCACAGCCTCGTCATTAAACACTTACATTGTTGCCACATCTTCTATCAACACAATGTGGAAATAATTAGTTTTACCTTAGCGATTTATTTTAAAAGTGGAATTTATTTTGTTTTACAGGCTTATGAGATCTTGGAACTGAGAAAGGAAACATTACTAAGAAAAAAATAATAATCAAAAACTTTAAAAAACCACTGTAACAATCCTTTGTTTAAGACTGCAGATATTTTTAAAAAGGTGTTTTTTTTCTTCCTAGAGCTGGATCATATCTATTAGTTTACAAATCCAAATCTTCATTTTATCTTATGATTTAAAGTTCAAATTTAAATCTGAATCTTGGAAAAAATTATGAACACAAGAGGAAATATAATATAATAGAATAGTATAAGATCTAAATAGTAACTAAATAACATTTTTTGATTTAATGAATACATTTTAACATGCCTACATTTAGTAAAATGTTAAATTAGTCATCTCGGGTTTGGTTAAGTTTTTGCTATAATTTTATCGGGGCTGATCCACCAATAAGCAGTATTTGAAACCTAAAACAAATTCAAATAAAAAAATAAGAAAGGTGGCTAGAAACATAAAAGGGACGAACACAATATGGATTTTACAATGAAAAGAACACAGTTCACACTTTACATTGCTGCCAATGGACAAAGAGGTAATGGTTGCCTCTTAAAGAAAATCGATCACAACGCAACTTCCTAAAAGAGGAAACCAAAAAACACAAAAGGGAGAAAATGGATTTTTCCCTTTTTTTCCTTTTGTTTATTATGGTTTCTAGGAAGTTGCGTTGCGCGTTTCACACTCCTCCCCGATGAGTTTCGATAAAATGAAACCTAGGTCGCGGGATTGGGTGGTGACGATCGATTTTCTTTAAGAGGCGACCATTACCTCTTTGTCCATTGGCAGTAATGTAAAGTGTGAACTGTGTTCTTCTTTTCATTGTAAAAGCCAGGTTGTGTTCGTCCCTTTTATATGTTTATATCCACCTTTCCTTTACCGGCTTCCAAATATAATGCAATTGCCTCATAAAGTGAAAAGAGGTTTTCCTTATTGAGATAAATAATTTTTTTTTTACTACTAACGCATATCAGGTCTACCCCATGTTTTGATTATCAAGTCTTTGCACACAAACAATTTATACCTCGCGGTTTGCCGACGTCAAGCGAGTCACCAACTACAAAACAAAAATTATAAGCTCCAGCATAGCAGAGTCTGTAGATTGCTAATGTGTCCACACAATGGAGGTGAATAGAGAACAAGCAATGATAGCATATATATTACACTGAAGGACACAACAAAGAAAAAACAAACTAAGGTGTGCTTGGGTTCATCCACTTATCAGTTTGTGATTGATTGAGGGTGTGTTTCACCCGCTATTTAATAAATTAAGGCACTATCCACCTACACTTGGACCAATGTATCTTGACCAAACGCGTGGTAGACCTGATGTGACGGTAGGAGACATGTGCGACAAGGAAATGTTTGTGTGAAACGGCACATATGGCCATTAACGATGTAGCTGTCGAGTAAGGGGGAGATCTAGTGTCTACATGGTGTTACACGGGGGGG
>CABFWO010001099.1:61914-87244 GCA_902155825.1 Timema genevievae | reverse complement strand
GGGGGGGGGGAGGGTGGGTACATCACTGTTACTTAACACATATCTTGTACACCTAATGTTGAAGAAATAATATTATTGTTCATGTTTTCATCTTATTGATTTTTAGATCACCAGATTGCCAACCAGCTTGATCCTAAATCAAGATAAGTTTGGGTTGTAACAAAGTTAATTAGGGATCAAAATCTACGATCATCTGACCCTAGATTTTATTAAATAATCAAGTAAAACAACTCTATAAAACATGATATATTTTAAAAATACAATTGGGAAATTACTTAAATTTTTACATAAGGTTGGTGTTCAAAACTCCCTCTCTGAATGGGTCACAACAGTATTCATCAGCTGCATTCGAGGCGGTATCACCCTTCAGCAACATTGCTTGTGAACCGCACTTTTGCCTGCCTAATGATATGCAACTTGTTATAGGCATAAGTATTTAAAGCTGCGGACTCCCGGCCTTGTTGCATCTAGCTTCAACTTTTATTTAATAATGAAAGATGACTTTTTTGAACTTATTTTTTTCTCCTATGATTTTATATCTCTTTCTGTGCACAGATGCTGTGGTTTAAGTTTGGGATGAGTTTTAGAAACACCCTCTATGTATATGTTTTTATTCATCTTACCTGTTTACCTCCTTACAAGTATAGCAAAGTGTACCTAAAAAAAAAACTAAAATAAGTTTTTCTAAAAGAAATATATTACTGTCTTAAAACTAAAACTTTAAGGTGTTTAAAACAGAATCAATATTTTTACCAATTAATTAAATCTTTACCTTTTGGCCATTTGGCTAGCGTGCTAGTGAATTAATACTTTAAGAATAAATTTTGTTTTTTGATGATAAAAAAAATGAAGAATAAAAAAATAAACATTGTTATTTAGGTGTGACTTAATAGAAAATGTCAAAGAATCAATGTGAATATATTTCAAACTAAATTAACAAACAATTTTTTATCATTTCTATGTAATACAAAACGTCCATAAAATTTGATTGAAATCAACCAAGGTTTAATCCTCTTCTGCATGAAAAACCTTCATTCCTCAAAGCATGTCAGAATAAACAAAGGGATTAAGAATTATGACAAAATATAGTGAAAACAGTTGGCAAAGTTAGAATATTATCAATAGAACTATTAACATTATTTTTTATTACAAATATTTATGTATTTAATTGTTAAACTTAAACAATTTTTAATCAAGTCCCCTCACAAGTTTATTCACATTTCTACTGGTATTTTACTAATCAAGCATGTAAATGATTCACAAAAGAATTTTATTTTAACAACTATAAACCATTTTTAAAACATGTCAACCATGAAATGTAGATATGTCTAAATGAAGTAGTGTAGTAGTGGTGAGTTAATTTAGATAGGTTTGAAACCTGCAATGGTGAGCACATAGTTTAAAAGTTCTTTAGTCTTTTTTTGAAGATAATAGTAAAATAATAATAATAAAACAAATTAGGAAAACAGGAGGTTGTTTTCTATTTAAATCAAAGTCAAAGCTACTGGTTAAAGTATCTCTTTTGGCCATTCCAGTCTTAAAGCGCAGTTGCCTTATCTTAGTGCGCTTGAGACAGATCGAGAATTAACTTATCACGCTATACAAAATTTATATACTTCATGGCAATACATTTAAGTTGGGCTTATCTCAATTATTGTGTTTATTACTATAATGAATCCGATTTAAAAAGACATTGCACAAAAGCACCTATAATGAGCAAGTTGAGATTTGAATTCTGGTATGCCAAATAGTTATGATTTTCACAAGTCAGTTAACCCCTCCTCTATCATTGCAAATGTGTGTGCCCTTATTCAACAATTAGCTAACTAATCCATATCTTATTAGATTGATTATAATATATAAAATGGTTTATACCTTAGTTTTACATTCTATAACAATTACGGTTAAATCAGCAAACACTATGTAGGCCTGCACAAAAATAATGGTTGAAATACAACACTAGTATATCACAACTGACAGTCTTATTAGGTACGTTTCAAACAGCTGTTTTTTGCCTTTCCAAGAGGACATTAATTCACATTTACAATGTTATCAGTAGGGGGATTCGTTGGGATATATATATATATAGAGAGAGAGCACCATGTCTTACTACCCATTCGGGTTATACACTTAAGTACTAATTACGCTAATGGGTTAGGAATTGGGAAGGTTGAATTTAGATGAAGTGAACCCACATTTGTGTGGAGGGAGAGTGGAAAACCATTTATGAAAACCCACCCCCAGTTCACCTGACCGAGATTCGAACCTCGGTCTCCCTGTCCTTGGCAGTCTAGCTTAGCATGAATTTAGCACGTTAGCTAACTACGCCACTGAGGTGTTCATTGGTGTTAAGCTCAGCAGGGCTTTACTAATATTTACTCATAGTGCTACATTTGATGCCCATTCATGTCTTGGCTATCAGCAACTTATGGACTACTAATTTAAATCAAAAATATGTCTTGAGAATGGGAAAAGTTTCTAAGAGTAAGTGCATCAATATTTACCTGGAATTATGAAAAAATAACTTGATAAACCCAATTATAAATTTTTGAAAATATTGGGTGTATTTTATGTGGATTTTTTTGAATAACCTGATTATACCACATGACTTATAAACTAGTTTAATAATGAGAAAAGCAAAACATTCAATCCTCCATCTGACAATTTACCAATAATAGATCTTTGACCATGCCGGGAATAAAACCCGGGACTCCTTAACTCAGTTGGGACATGCATCACCAATTGTGGTAAAGTGTTGGACTCATCCCAGTGAATTTGGCCTGGATTTGAACCCCAGCCTAATTACTAACGATGACAAAGTGTAACGCGAGTATAATACCTTAGATTGATCAACCAACAATGTGATTGGCTGTGGTTTCTTAACCAGAAAATATATTATGGTTGTTGCACAATAAATATATTTTCAAATATTTAACACTGTCTCGACAATTACAACAAATTCTGCCTATAACTATACAAACGAAGAAGTATGTTTGTTTCCATATGAATGTAAAATTTACTAAACGTTGTTCATGTAGGCAATTGATATCAATCAGTTTTCAATGTTACAACTGTATAACAGCTACACACATTGTAACTTGAAAACACCACCACACATAAATGGGAGGTGCTGTTGCTTCAAGTTTTTAACTATTCTTATGATTTTTCTCCTTAATATATCCATGTAAAATCAAAAGTAAAAAAGTTTCTAACAAGATAACTTTTCATGTTTCATTTTAAATATTTCAAGAATTGTAATACATATTTTTTTAGCCTCGTGTTAAATACATCCCTTTAAGACTTTGCAAGCGTTGTTCATGACTAAAAGTACAGCCACCATGAAATTGTTTTTTCCACACATTGGAAAAAGATTTATGACGTGATAAGTTTGGGAACTCGTCAAACTGAGACACAATGTTAATTTTTTTTTATGTTATAAAAAAGAGGTGGTTTAAAATTGCTTTGTGTCATATATATTACTTTCACTAGATTCATAGTGACTGTTAGATAATATGGCGAGATTTTTTTAGTATAAATAATGATTTTCATTATTAAGTTAAAAAATGGCAACTATGCTTGGTTTAAAAAAGAACAGCGCTAACGAGGAAATAAATGAGTTTGAAAGAGATGTTAAGTAAGAGTGGAACGACTTATAGTAGATGGTTTCCCCCCTCATAGTAACAGATAGGTAAATAAAGGTTGCATCTACTTAATTAAAACCCGTAATTAAATATGACTGTATGCTCCACTTTGTTTTCCCCACCCTTTTTTCTAAAAAAAAAAAGAAATTAACACAATGTGTGGCTTTACTTTTAAATATTTACTTAAATTTAAGTTTAGTCAAGTATCCCAGCAAATTCAACCATCTAAGCCAGATTCTGCTAATGTAATTCAAGAGTTCTTCCGTATGGGAGGTTATTCCACAATCTGTAGTATTTGCAAAGTTTCAAATAAATAACAGTTGAAAATATCTTCTCACCCAAGTTGATAGACCAAACTTAATGCTAGCCTAAACAGCTACATAATAAAACTATGTTGAGAGTACATCCACCCTACCCATTGAGTAATACTTGGTCTGCCCGTCAATAAATAGAACAAGCTCGCTGCAATCATTCCATTCCAATAAGCTAAAAACTTGACCAAGAAAAATAGTTGGGTGTTGTTTATCATCTATTTTTGGAAGAGAGTCTTGTATTAAGGAAAGTGTGGTTCCCTAAAAATTTCTTATGTCTCACCCCGCCCTAGTTTTGAGTATTTACTATGGATGGGCTTAATCCCCTCCTACTCATATAATATGAATCTTTATTTTATCTATGAAGCCTAGTTCTTAAATTTAAATCTTAGAAAAGACAAGAATTACCAGAGGTTAAATTTCCCTCTTATCCCTTTCAATTTTGAATTAGTCCACATAAATTTTTAAGATTTGCTTTTTTCTAAAATCTTGAATTTAAATTTTTCAAAATTCTCTAAATAGGTATCCTTCAAGATCAGAATGATCCAAGTAATCAATTACCCACTACTAGTATTTAAATTCTGTAAGACTTGAGGTGTTCTTTTGAAGCAAGCAACATACCATACCAGCCCGAATATAGTGTGAGGTTTATCTCCTAAAGATGTCCTTCCAAAAACTGTACTCTTATTATATGCGCAACCTAACATTTTTCACTAAAAGAAGCCTTCAGATGCCTACAAAGGTCTATTTTGTAACATACTGTAACTGTGCTGGCATGTACGCGGCAACTATCACACCCAGGCTTATCTAATAACAAACCCATGGTCAAAACTGTGAGAGAGTAAGATTTTTTTAGGAGTGCCTGCGGATCAACACAAGCATTCAAAGGACCTAATAAAACTGTCTAAATTTATTAAGTTTTTACCTCGAAGTCTAATCGAGACCTTTTATTTTTAATGTAGAACACTTTCAAATTATTATGGTCATATAATATGTTAGGCCGTACTCTATGCGGGCCAATATAGTATTTTATATCAACAGTAATTATAAAATAAATACTTATACACAACAACCATAATTACTCACTTATTAGGTGAAAGTGGAATAACATACAATACTATGCCTAGAAATGCACATAGTAAAACAGTTAAGCACACTTTATAAAAAAAATAATCATGAGACTTAATTACTGTGTGACTTTTAAAAAATATTGCCAAAATCTTTTTATAGTGATGGGACCTCGAATCCTTAGGAATATTTGAAATTCGAGAAAATTTCAGATTAAACTCTCAAACCCTTAAAAGATTTTTTTCTCTCTCCATATTTTGAAGTGAAATTTGTTTTAGAGCTCTAATACTACTTATTGGGGGTTTAGAACCATTTATAATTATAGGATGAATTTAACAACCAAGCCCCATTATTATTGTGTGTTCTGTCCTACAACAGGTATAATATTCCTTGTGTTAGTGAACTTAGACCTCCAATGCACCCTGTCCTTTTCCTCCTTCAGCTTCCAGAATTTTCTACTTTCCTTCAAGTAATTTAGTAGTTGAATAAAACACTTAATTGAATGTATGAATGTTATAATGAATGGATTATAAGAAAGAATGCTAAAGTTTAGTTACAATTTGAATATTCTATTATATTATATTTCCTCTTATGATCATAATTATTCCAAGATTCTGATTCGACCCAACTTTTTCTTCCATAATTTATTTTTAACTTCATCAATCACTTTCACATTTAATTTGAAAAATTAAAACCGAGTACACTTAGTCGATTTGAAAAATTAAAATATATGGTTTTTAATAGTTCTAACATGGTAACAATACAAATAAATGAATAAAATATTTCTATCATGTCTATTAAACTTTAGTGAAACTTCAACAGAAATAATAATAAACTAAAATTGATACTAAAAGATTGCTTATCGAAGAATAGTATCCTTACAATATTTATATATCTGTAGATAAATTGTAGGACAAATATATATATATATATGACGATATAACTATTTGTTTGTACCAAGGTCTAACCTAGTTATCTTTTCAAGCTAGTTTCCTTACTCATCACTTATATTTAATTTCATATATGGTTTAGCCGTTAAGTGCTAATTTTGAATTTTTTAAAATTTCAGGAAAATTTAGTTTTTTTTTGCAAAATTTGACAAAATTTTTTTGTTTTAATTAAATGAACTCAAGAGTTTGTTAAGAATTGGGATCAGATTTTTACTTCAAAAATGTTCTTATTCACCTTGTCTTAAAAAATGTATGAAAACATTTGGGGTGGGTAGAATTTTGAAATGTCATATTGAAGTCTAAGATCAAAACTTATTTGCTTCAACTTCAAACACCCCCAATAATCTTCACATCTTTGAAAACGGTATGAAACTTTTATATATTTGGAAAAGTATTGAAATATTTTACTAAACATGAAATATTTTAACATAATATAATCATTTTTAGAACAGCTACTAAACAACATTTTACCCAACTAGTGACTACACGACATCTAGTCTAAGCATAGATAAATCAGTTATATTAGCATAAAATAAAATGTAGTGCTTTGATTTTTCTTTAAATTTTTATCTTCACCCAGATGCACTTAATGAATAGCTTAAAAATTAAAATTACAAAAAACAAGGTGTTGTGTGAAAACACCAAGTACCCTATCTTTGACTTTGGCTTTGCATGTTTAAACTTTAAACCTTTGTGTAATATTTAAAAAGTGCCCTTTGCACATTCCTAGAAAAAAGTGAGGTATCTAATGTCGTGTAGATGATAAGGAATACAACCCGAAAGGAGAGTTAGGTTAGGTCTTAATGAACACAAATTTCTTTTTTCCATTTTTTTTCACACTTCTGATCACTTTCACAGTTAAAAAATCTTCCTTGTTCATATTAAAAAACACAAAATGGTGGAGACAAAAATAAATTGATAGCTACTATGTTATTTTTGAGGTATTTAAGGTACACTTTATGAACCAAATGATCATAACAACACACAAGAATTTCTATGAGCTCGAGTGAAAGAGCCTACCAATTTTACCAGGAGAGGCATTTTCACATACCTTTCAGTGTTCTTTTGCATGGCACAATCGACAGGGACTGAAGGATTCACTTCCTGCCGAAGTAAGTCGTGATGTGGATTTTTATTGCTCAAGAAAAATCCGTCAATTTCGGCTTGGTTTAAACTCAAGAGCTTCATTAAAAAAACTTAAAATTTAAATACAAATTATGACAAAAGTAGGACATGTTAGGGTGAAAGGAACAACCCTAAGTGCCTAACTTTAGCAGCAGCCTCATATTGCTATGATGAGAGTTCTCACATGATTAAAATTAATTCATCAGCTTAGGACCAAATATATTAATCATGCTTGAAATATATTTTCTAAATTATATTAAACACAATGGTTATATAACGATGCAACATATGGATTTTTTTCAATATTCAAACTTCAATTCGGCTCCGCTTAAAGTTGAAAAAGTAGATTTAACACACCTCAAACTTTCATTATTAATTATTAGGATCATGATAGTTTAAACAACTATGTCTATTCAGATGACATGATTGTTGCAAAGGATTTTAAGTCCCAATAAAATATGTTGGTAACCGTGTATAAACCCTGCAAATTAAGTGATAACGAAGGGAGCCAACACTTGAAAGTTGGATTGGTTAGGTCGTATATAAAAATTACAGTTCTCTATCTTTGGTTCTTCAAACCTCCAGCTTATGAGCATAATCCTTTATCAAAATAAGAGTAAACACAGAAATAAAGTTTTAAAAAGTGTGAAACTAGCTGAAGCGTGCAGTGTTGCCAGAATGATGTTATTAGATAGATTGGGGGTTAGATGAAACACACTCAAGCAAGAACAGTGGAACAAAATGGGAGCGTGTGAAGAAAGACTTTTAACTGTGTCTGTTAAGGCCTAGTTCATTAAGCTTTAGTGTCTGATAGGCTCCCTTTCTTTTCATTAAAATCAACTGATTTAACAAGTTTTTAAAAGTTTTCATATATTTCTTAGTTAAGAGGCACTTATTTATACTTCTAATACACCATTTAGAAATATGTGGAAATTTGACTAAAATATAGAAGAATATACATATCTATACATAGTAACAAAAAACTTTTTAGGGAGACACCTTTCCCGTTACAAACCGAGCTAGTCAAAATCCACAAGCACATGCCCCACCAACCCCTATTGAGTGATATTGCAGGCACAAGAGACAATAATATTAGTATATTTTTTACAAAATAGAAATAATTAAATATGGTCGGGTGGAGAATTTTATTATAAACCATGATGATGATTACTCTAAGGTATGAGACACAAAAACCAGTTTCGGGCTTTCAGCTTACATTGCTAATCATTTTCTAGAAAGATTTAGCATTCTATTTTTAGTTGTTGTGTTTCCAAAATTTGTATAGATTCAAGGTTAAATTTTAATATGATTCGAGTAATATTACAGTATCACTAGGGTGTAATGGGATACATTTATTGAGACTCAAGATTAGCATGAGTATACAAATATTTTTATTTCCATTATTTTTAGAATTGATTAGCCTGTATTGTTTATTAAAAAATTGATACAGTTGTGTTGGTGTGTCCCTGCTATTTTAAAAATATAATTCACAATTTTTTTGCAACATTAACTAAAATACTTTTGTAATTTGTTTAAAACCATTTCCATGTAGCGCCCATTAATTTCTTTTATAGGTTATCTTTCAAGATCAATTTTGGTGTCTTATTTAAAATTACAATCAAATTTTTGCAAAATCGAGAAAGGTAAATTTGTCTCTGAAAATAATGGATTTTTTTTAAGCCTCACACATACCAATTTTAAAGCATACATTAAACTAGTTCTTGAATTAACGTAGTTACTATTACAATTATTTTTACAAAATAAAATTGTCTTCCAAATGAAAATAATGTGTATGATAAGTGCTAAATATTACTAGATTGTTGGTGGTTAAACTTGCACAATCCATAAACTTTGTAATTTAAAACAAATAAACACTAATATTAAGCCTCACTCCTGTCTCAAAAACAGAGAAGATTATTCTGGAAAATGTGCTAAATTTACGTTCATCTTCCCAATGTACTAGAGTTTATTTCTCACTGATAAATATTGTTTCAAAATGTTAATTTTATAGATAAAAATCTACATGTTCACAAATATTGTTGTACCAATAATTTAAAATAAACTTAACATTCAAATAAAGACAAATTAGGTTTACACTATGGCTTTCAAAATACTTTGAAAACCAAAATAAACATATCTTAAGTTATTTAAACAAACATACAAAAAAGCATCTCTGTTTTACCGAAGGATTCGTAAAAACCCAGAGTTCGTTCCATAAACAAATCCTTGACCTGGAGTAGGCAGCCAACGAATACAGTTAACACTCAAGGAACTATGATTTCGACACTGCTCAATGTTGCGTGCGTGTCGCAGCCGCCCCTTGATGCCTACTTCTTTGTCTGGAATGGGGTGAGCTCCATCCAAATAAAATATTTGGGCAATTATGGTGTGGTCACTGGGCACCATCCGACGCGTCGCCAGGCCGACCAGCAAATGGCGGTTGGTGGGTGACAAGCTTACAGAGACTGCATTCTGTTCAAAGCTGGTCATGTACAAGCACTGACCCAGAGAACTCCATTCCAAGCTATACACACCTGGTCAAACAAAACACTATCAAGATACATTACTATGTGACGAGGGAATTCATGTTAAGTTATTCATAAAATGATTTGTTTTTATTAAGAGAAGCAGTACACATAATATGCTTGTATACAAAGTTCTTACCTAACATAGTTGTAGAGTTATATCGACCATTTGGAAGAAGCGCAACCAGTATTTTGTTGTCTCTAGAAACATCTACACTTGCATCATTGTGAATTTTACACTCTGCCACGACAATATTTTCTTTGACTGAAAACATACATCATTTACAAAATTAAGAATATTACTCTACTAAAGTGGTCCCTAGCCTTTTTCAGCTTATGCTCTCCTCAGTAGATCATCCAATTTTCACACACGCACACACGCATGCATGCACACACACCCATACTTTTTGGGATAGTTAAAAAAAAAATCTTTAAAAAGTATTGTTTTCTAATCACTTTGTTTTATACAAAAATAGATTCAACACTGGCAGCATAATGGTACAAAAAATGGCTGATAATTATTGAGAAAGATGGCCCTGTTTTTGTTTACATCAGTTTTTGAATATTGCATTTGATGTTTGATAGAGCACACCACAAATCGCTTTTAACCTCAAGTCAACCAGACTTTTTTTTTTATGAAAACCAGAGTTGAAAATGGGATGGTGTTGCACGTGGCCGCAACGGTAGCTGAGGGGAAAGATAGAGCGAAGAATTAGGGAGCGAATAAGTGGTAAATCCGTGTGTGAACACAAGCGTATTACTTGTGCCTGGTCATCTAGTTTATTACAACTGGTAGGCAGTGTTGGCAATACCACAAGAAAAAGCTATCTTAATTACTTTGGAAAAGGGATTGAAATAAATAGAGTCTTCAAATCTTAGTTGATTTCTAACATTATTTCCTAACTGTTTACTAGAAGAATAGGATTAGAAATAAAGATGTACGGTCAAGAGTTGGGGTTCAGGGGATAGTAGAGGAAGCTAGGATGAGATGGTATGGACATATCTTGCTGTTAACATTTATCAACGTTTTTGAATTTTATTCACCACTGCTAAATACATTTATAAACGTACAGCTTTCAAACTTTCTTTACTGATAACACCATCTATTGGCCTTACTTTGGAACTACAGGATGATTCAATCGGTACTGAACACTTATTTTGTATAATATAAACTATGTAGAATATAATAAGAGCATGAAACACGAACAGGATGGTTCTTTAACTCATGATGAAGCAGTCGACATGCATTACTTGGACAAACATGTCTTCCCGCTGGCCAGCTGGGCACCACAATGACGCACCATCTCTCTAGACATTAGTGGGGAAGTGTGTATAATCAGGCAGTGTGAGTCCGCAGAAGAAAGATGGTGTACACAATTGAAAAGCGTGTGTTCATTGTGCGTCAGTACTGGGTGACCGGTTCCTTAAAACAATGTCAGAAAGGGTATCTGAATAAATTTAGTGGGTGTACACCATCCACCAGAGCCACCATTTTGAACTTGGCGAAGAAGCTGGAGAGAACAAGAAACTTGGTGGATCCGCATATTTAGGAAATCTTTAAATAATTTAAATCAGTTAGATGATCAGGAACTTGCAGATGGCTACTTCCAACAAGAGTGTGCAACTTGCCACACCTCCAATAGGAATATGGCAGAAATCTACAGTTTTTTCCAAGACAGGATTATCTCAAAAAACCTGTGGCCACCTAGTTCTCCCGACCTCACCCCCCCAGATTTCTTTCTATGGGGTCTTTTAAAAGGCAGTGTTTATGTCAACAAGCAAAGGTCGATTGAGGAATTGAAAGACAACATCAGACATTCGCCAATATGGAGCGTTGGGTGAATATGTGTCTGGATGCTGGTGGTGGGCACTTACAGCATCTTCTATGATACATTCTTATTTGTCATGGGCCAAGGTATGTTTTACAATTTACACTATTCAAATGTGACTTTACAATCATGAGTTAATTTAAAAAATAAGTGTTCAATCCCGAGTGAATCATCCTATACTATAATTTATGAAGTATGTACCGTGTTCTTGTATACTTTTCTTGCCGAATTGATAGATTGCCAATCATGCAACTGTTTACTATGTAATGCATTTTTTGTTGTGTTTTCTTTGTGTTGTTTTGTTAAAATTAGTAGTTTAGCAGTTATTTATTCATTAATCAGTTATATATATATATATATATATATATATTTATTTTCAATAGATACATAGTTTAGGCTTAGAAGAACATTTAAAATCATAGAAATGGGTGACAATTAAGCAAAAGATTACTGCAGTTCAAAGATTTTACTAATCTAGCATAGACATGCATACAGGTACTTTACTAATTTAGCAGCGAAAATATTCCTATCTCTCATTTTTATGTCCTCATAGTTTCCTCTTTCAGGGAGTTTCATCACATCACATCACATCACATCACATCCCCTTGAAGGATTGTTATACATCAGGGATGGACAAACATTTAGATTCTGTTTGTAATAATGATAGTCAGAAGACAATACTTTTTTTTAACTCAAATATGTATCTATCTCTATGTATATTTTAAATAACAGTATATATATATATTGCTGTGCGACTGTATATTATAACCTCCCTGATCATCCCAGTGCCAGATAAAGGGTGACAAAATCGTATTATTGATTTTTCTATAAGGAAAACTTTTTTTTCCTAAAAGTATGTTTCAATCCACCTTTCCTGTAGCTTCTTTCAAATTTAACACACATTAGTGATTTTTTATTATTACAAACCTTTCTCCCCTCCTCCTGGCACTTATGAACTATTCTAGTCACCTTTACCTCTCTCTCCTCGCCCCGGGCACTTACAAACTCTTTCCAGCTCCCTCTTAATATCATATTTCTTTGATTGTTAACGTTAATAGTATCTCTCCTTCACACTCAGACAAACAATTCTTCCTTGACTCACTCAAGGCAACAAAGAAAGAAAGGAAGCATGAAGACTCAGAGCAGCTCAATATGCACTTTTCAAGTAATTATAGAATTCTAGAGCAGAGACAAAAGCAGCTGAAACCAACCTCGTAGACTCACCTTTCACCCCCCACCCCCCACTAATAGCCCTTAATCACCTGCTGATACCTATAAATTATGTATGACCTTTTAAAATCCCGAGTTTCGTACCTACCAAGACCTAAAATATGTAAACCTCCCCCTTTCCGACTTTAGGCGAGCACACAGCCTCTTCTTCAATGACAAAAATTACAAAAGAAACTCCTTGTGCTAGGTCTGGACCCCTTACCCCCTCTTCCAGTGCACCATGCAAACCACCACCACCATCCCCCCCACTTCTTCCATCAAGTAGACATTCTCTGAGAAATCTTAGAGAATTTACAAATATCAATACTGCTACTAACACATCCCTCTAACCATCTGGACCCACATGTTTTTCAGCCTTTGATCAGCTGGTTCCCAAAGGAGCGACTAATAGAAAAGGAAGAAAGGGCAAAGGAGAAATCGTGGCGCCACTCTACCACAAATAAAAAACAAAACCTGCCAGCAAAATAAAACTCTCCTATCCAAGCCCATCAACGTCAAAACCTTTTGCTTATACTGCCGGTACCCTAGAAAATATGCTTAGCTATATCTTGCACACATAATTAAACAGAAACTTATATGACTTATATGTCACTAGCATGGTAGGTATTTATAAAAACAGAAAAGTCTACATATAAGATATAAGATATAATCTTATTTACTGCTAGTTATTTAATATTGGCACCACATATTTGCAGCACCAAATAAAGCTATAAAGTTGGATGGAATAGAGCTGAGAAAAGTAAAGAACATAAAATATCTTGTAAGGGTGATTGAGGATAAAGGTGGAAGTAGAGATGATCTAATGATAAGAGGACAGCAGGGAGAGGAGTTCCATAGGTGCGTAAGAGACCTGCTATGGAGAAGAGAAGTGCCCTTGAAGTGTAAGGAAGTATTGTACAAGGTGTACTTTCTACCCATTGTCTCACATGCAGCAGAAACATCGACAATGAATGTAAAAGAGACTAGGAAAGTGGAGGCTATGGGAGTGAAGTTTGTGAGGAGCATGTTAGCTGTCACGAGGAGAAACAAGATTAGGAATGACGTTATCGGGGAAAGAATGGAAGTACAAGGAGTACATGAGATAGTACAGGAAGAGAGACAGAGGGTGTGGACATGTAATGAGGATGGAGGAGAGGATGCAAAAGAAAATCTTGGAAATGAAGTATGTGGGGAAAAAGACTGCAAGGGAGGCCAAGAAAGAGATGTGAGGTGCAGATAACATAAAGTGTTCAAGGGAGAGGAAAAGAATGGAAGAGATTAAAGGAGGAAGAGTGGTGGAAGGATAGAGGAAGATAGAGGCTCTGTCCAAACAAAAGTAATGATTTGTCCTACTCACACTCAATGAAAATAATGCAGATTTTCAGAGATAGGCTGAACAAACAAAATACAATCCTTGCATTATTGCCTTGACAAAGATGAACTTACCATACACTTTTGATGGAAGAATGCATCAGATTATTCAGTCATTCACGAGATTATAGTGCTAAGACCTATTTTAAAATTATGTTTAAAACCATTTATCATCCCTCACAAAAGTAAATATGGGTTTTCAAACTAAAACACTCCAATTAAAATTACCGATTTTAGTGATTTATCTATACTAATTTGTTTTCTTCTGAAGTTACAATAAAATAAATATAAACCATGATGATGTTCATCTGTTTAATTTAATAGTGTAGAAAACTAAGCTCTATACTCTGGCAAAGAAAAAGCAAACATCTAGTGAAACAATGCATTCAACATAAGATGTGAGGAAAACATTTTGCTTCTGTCTTTGGATAAAAGGACATCATCATCCTTGGTGAAGATTTTAACAAATTTACACTTCTCCGAGTCTTTGCTGATGCAACTGATGAGGGTACATGACAAGGTGATGACGCATTAATGAGAATCCAGATATAGCCAAAATGATATATGTTTAGAAGAATTGCGATGGCTTGAGAACATTTTTTTAGAGGTATACAAATGACTCTGCAATTAGGGATGTGGTATTGAAAGAAAAGTATTGATAACAGTTAAGTATCGGTATCAAAATTTTAATCTGGATTTTTTTATCTAGTAGTAATAATTTCAACTTTTGCATCATAATTGTATTTTCATATTTATTTAAACACTGAAAACTATACTAATTTGACCATATTATATTATACTTAGGTCTATTGCATCTATGATATGTGTTGGAACTTGGAAGGTATGATAGATAGTATTGTATGATGGATATTATAAAAGGTTTTACCATACCAGCTGAGTTCTTCTTGCTCGCCATACAGAAAATGAGTGAGAAATGAGAAACAGTGTCATTTGTTCTTCCTCCACAGTCCATCCTTGTAAACATTTAAGCCCAGCACGAGTGAAGATAAAAAAAAGTTGTTTCTTTCAATACCAATCCAATATCAGTGTGTGAGTACTAATATCAGTAAAAGTATCAAAAAGAAAATATAGATATTAGTAAAGTATCGATCAATTTTTTACATCCCTGTCTGCAGTTAATATCTTGACCCTCCCTGTCATATATGAAACTTAGGTCAAGAGAATGGGCAATAGTTACTGGTTTGATTAAAGAGTCAACCGCTACCACTTTCTCCAGTTGCAGTGTTAAGTGTAAAGCATAAATTATGTTGCACTATGCATCTTCTGTTTGTTCTTGGTTAATATCACTCTTTACTGTGTGTTTTTACAAATGTAAAAAAAGAGAAAAGTTGGCAACAATTACGTTTGACTACTGCTCCAAGATCACACGACTTTATGTATGAATATATGAAGGTAGTTTTAGTAGACTTTGTTACTGTCAAATACTGTCCTTTCTACAATAATCCTTTGATGATGATTTCCCTTGGCAACATTCCAATGGCATAAATTAATTTACCCTCTCCATTGTAGAGTTCCCTACTTCCACACATTTCACTACTTGGGCAGATACAGAATGAGTCAATATTTCATATGCCAGGCTTATGTATTGTGTTTTGAAATTACCTTGAATTTCCAGAGAAAAAAAAAGATTGTTTATCTGTTTTTTTAAATGCAAAGATACAAATAATTTCAATAATCGTCACATTTAAAGTCGGGTCAGATCCACTATTTTACAAATCTGAGCCTCAAATCCTAATCTTCAATCAAGCTTTAAAATCTTTCCTTATCCATTCAATATACCATTCATAATTTTAATTGGCTCTGAACCATTAAAGGCAGTATTAGAACTCTAAAATCAATTTCAATTTAAATATTGAAAACATATTTTTTTAAAGGATTTGAGCTTCGAATCTCTAATCCAAAATTTTCTCGAATCCTTGAATATTCTTAATGATTCAAGAATCCCATTCTTAGTCACATTTTTACCACAATCAAGACTTAATAGAATATGGTTGGCATAGTTAGTCTTAATAAAGGAGTCTAATTTTCTTAAAGCCCTTTAAATTAATATTTTGGTCTTTCTGAATTACCCTATTAATACTACAGGTATGCAAATATTAGGAAATTCAAATATTTTCAAATATTAATTTCTAAATTATTCATATTCGAACATATGATTCTGAAATTTTGAATTATTCATAAATTTGCCAATACCTAACCAAAGATATTGGTTCATTCTATTTAACCACACATTTTTATATATTTAGTAATTATTATTTGAAGTGATAAATATTTAAGTTATTTTTAATATTCACTTTATTTATTTGTTCGCTAAAACCAAATTAAAACAACCTAAGATGCCATCAAGTCAGCCACCATCTCGGTTAAGTTTAGAGCAGGTGCATTCATATTTGTGTTGAAGGTAGAAGAAAACCACTTAAGAAAAAAAATACACCCTCAGAATACCTGACCGAGATTTGAACCTCTATATCACCTTCATTGACAGTCCAGTCAAGAGTGATGCTTTGGTCCAAGGATGGGGAACCTGTTGCCTTCTCGCATATTTGTTCAAAATAAAAAATTGTTAGTTTAAACTATTCTGTTAAGCAAATTTATTGCTTTTATTAATATATCAATCCACAGTTGGTACACTATCATATTATTAATTTGTCACTAAAGACCAATACGAGCCCTTGGCGCAGCATCAGCTTGAATCGTAAACATCAATTTAGTTTCACACTTGTGTTACTAGTGTAGGAGTTCAGTATAAAAATTAAATATTCACCACTACTTTTCTAACTGTTTCGAGCAGCCAGAAAAACGTAGTTATTTCCAAATGTCACTTTTCTTTTACTAAATTCTATATTTTTCAGTAGCTGAACTTTTTTTTAGTAAAACTTTAACTGGAATCAAATGCATCTGTATTTTAATAATTCCTTTAGACCTTATTAATTTTTCTCATTCTTAAGTTTAAGATCAGGCTTTCACTGCTCAAGACTTGAAATTATTTAAATATCTGCATCTCAAAATAAATGAACTCGAGGTCTCCAGCCAACTGGGAAGAAGTTCGGTATCGGATAGCCCCTTGGAGGTAGCCAAGGGCTACAAAAAGGTCTCTCACACACAAGGTGAGGTGTGATACTAGGAAGGTTGCCGCTTTATAATTTTGGTAAAGTTTAATGTACATACCCGCCTCAGTGGCGTAGTTAGCTAATGCGCTAGTTTCGTGTTAAGCTAGAGTGCCGAGGACGAAGAGATCTAAGTTCGAATCTCGGTCAGGTGAACTGAGGGTGGTTTACCCTAAATGGTTTCCCCTTCTCCCTCCAAGCAAATGCAGGTTCACCTCCTCTAAATTCAACTTTCCCAATTCCTAACCGATTAAAGTAATTAGTACTTAAGCGTATAATCCGAAAGGGCGAGACACAGTGCTAAATTATTAATATTTAATGTACATCAAGTGTGCAACCTTATCGAAGATCTGTGAAGTGAGACACGTGACCTTTCAATGTCAAAAGGTTCCCCACCCCTGCCTTAGACCATATGACCATTGAAGCGAGTAACTATTAATAATTAACTCTCAGAAACACAGTCACGGCATGGTGACTAAGGGCCAGTTTCATAGTCAGACTTAGCACGCCTCAAGTGTACCTCAATACTGAACACTAGATGACACCTACCCAGACCAAAATGCAATGGGCCAGTTTCATTTGCAAAATGGGTCCATTTCATTCAAGTTTAGGTAGGTGTCGCCATGTAATTATTATAGCACTGCACGAGGCATGTTAAGTCTTACCATGAAACTAACCCCTTGGGTTTACATTTACTATGCCTGTTGTACAAATTAAATTGAGCAGATCTGTTAATTTAAATGTAATGAGTACTCACCGTTTCCTATTTTAGGTATGTTAAACTTGGAGAAGTCCCACACTTGTATTCTATGGCTCTGAACCAATGCTGTTTCTCCAAGGTACATAGTTTCCTGCCCAGCACTTGCTGGATCATGTGCACAAAAAAATAAATCTGGGTAGTAAGTTTATGTTGGTGAAATGGGAAGATATGTAGAAAGGACAACAATTAAAAAAGAAAGGAAGTGCTGATAATACAAGCTAGCAATAGTATGACATATTCAAGGCATGCTATGGCTGGAAATATAATTTTTACTGGTATATGTACTGTAATTAGGCTTACAATGTAACTGATATGTTATTTTAGGGTTGCTTTTCTTTTTGAGAAATCACAGGGACACTCATTTCTCTAAAGTTCAGAAAAAATTTGAAACATGAAAAGCTAGTTAAATAATTTAAAAATGGTTTGGAATAAGCTAAACTATCGTTAAAAAATAATAATTATAATTAAATAATCAAAGGATTCGAGACATGTAAAAGGTTGAGGTTATTTTTGGGGAAAAAGTAGTGTTATATTTCTCAAAAAGCAATGTTATTATTTATGTAAATCAGAGTTGAATTAGTATTTTAAAAAAATTGATAAAAATGTGTACTTTTTTTCTTCTAAAAGTCAAATAAATGTTACCTCCTCTTATGTTAAGCCCAGGTCCAGGAGTAGCATCTTCAGGTGTGTCTGTAACGAAGTCTGACATGAAATGGTGCAAGTTTCGCGGCCTCCAAACATGGAAACCATGAAAGCCATGTGGATCCCAGGACAAATCAGAATGGGAGGCAAAACCAAATGGATGAGGTGACGGTGACAAAGGACGGGATAGCCGAGGAAATGTTGGTTGATTCGGAGTGGGTGTATCTGGGACTGGGAGGTCATTGACTTGCAAGACAGGTATGGCCGTTGGTAGAGGACTAGGGCCCCTGCTGACCCTGGGTCGTCTCCTTTCGCCACCTTGTCTCTGCTGACGCAGTAGAACCAGTTGCTGGTAGATGATGGGAATTGTGCGAGGCGGGGGAGGACAATTTGGCACACGCCTGTTATTGCTCCGACTAAAGCTGCTGCTGCTGTTGCTGGTGCTCCTGTCGAGTGATGCAGGGGGAGTACGAAGTCTATTGTGGACCCACTGCTGCTCTAGTTCACGTCTAGACATACAATAACTCTCATAATAAACATTATTTGTGCATATAAATATTAAGACATTTAATTTGTAGCAATTTTACTCCACAAAAATGAACAACAAACCTAATTTAAATATGCTTATAATTTAAATTTCCAAACCGGCTTCGGTTTGTCATTTTGTGTTTTTATAGTTTTTTTTACCAAACATTAAACTTTTTTTAAATATTCTAACCTCAATTCACCTCAATTCGACTTTAAGAAGATTTCATATTATTTGAATTGAGAAAGATGACTTCACACAGCCCCTTTTAGAGCTTAGGATTGTTTGTGTTATTTGATATTCAAAAGTCACTAATGGGTGACCTGGTGGTCTGGGGGTAAGGTGTCAGACTTCTGTGCTGAGGGTCCGGGGTTCAATCCTCGGTCCCGGCACAGATTTATCTGATTGCCAAACCCTTCCTTCACCTCTGACAAGATGTGTATTAATCACAACTTGTGAATGTGAGGAATGCCAGGCCTCCACCGTGGTTCGGATTCCACGTTAAACTGTAGGTCTTCCATTTCATCTCACAATCACCCTACCATTGCACATTAGCGTAAGTGCGTATAACCCGAACGGGTAGTAAGACGCGGGGCTAATAATAATAATAATAATAATAATAATAATAAAAGTCACTAATGTATCAAATTTTGAAACATGAATATATTAATATGGATAATGAGTTTAACCAAAGTATCAATTAACAAACGCAATTAAAACATAATATATGGCAATATTGTAGAGTAAATACCTTGTGTAAACAAGTTGTGCCAGCAATAAGTCTGTAAGCTCCAGTGCTAGATGTAATAGAACATACAAATCTAGAACAGAAATAACACAAAAACAATAAATATAGATCTTTAAAAAACCTTTTGCCACTTTTGAGAGTTCATACATTTTGTACAATGAAGATGGTACAAGGAGTAAGACTAAGAGAAAATGAGAAATACAAAATATATAATAATTAAAACAAAAACATTCAAATTTGAAATTATATTAAAACATATTTTTGAAGCTAATATTGAATTTGCAAGCCAGAGTTGTGCTTTAAATAGATACTTGGGCTAAAGGTCAACAATATTGTGAGGCTGTTGTATTAATCTATCTATGCTTTATTGTGTTTCTGGTGCTGGATGACTCATTTTTTACTCTCCTCTCTGTTTGTTTGGATGTTATTTGTTAAAGTGAGGTAATATGTATAGGTGTGTTTTCTTGATTGACCTAGTATCAATATTTATGACCAGAATGTTTTAGCACTCCTAGTTTCGTGACTGATTAAAAGTGTTTATAACCGAACCAATACCAGACTAGGGTTTGGCAACGTGCTCCTTGAACAAACTAAATAGCCTAGTATTAATCAACCAATTAACTGAGAATTGTGTACCAATTTCAAAACACTGTGACTGCTTATATTTGATTAAAATGAGTCTAACTTTGCATCCAATGGATTTTGACAGTTAAATGTGAATTAAAATGACAGCAATTTACTAGATAAAATATGACTAGGGGTGTGCGAAGCTTTTAAACTTCAACTTGGCTTCGAAACAAACATCAGCTTTGACTTTGCTCTGAAAAAAATTCTGGCTTCGAAGCTTTGCCAATAAAAATATTGACGGCATGTTCAATTACTGCCATTCTGAGCTGTTACATAAATTACAAACTAATATTAATATGAAAAAAATTTGATTTATCATAGTACAAATAAATAACAAACCAAATATTATAAACAATTGCGCAATAAAACATTTTCCAACTAATTATTTTAGTGCATAATGTAATTTAAGTAACCACAATATAATATTTTTCTAAGCATGAAACATTCAAGGAAAAAAATATTCCAACTTTAATTTGGCTTCGAGAATATTTCATATATTCGATTCGTGTTTGCTTCGAATTGAAAAAGTGAATTTCACACACCCCTAAGAAATGGAGATCAATAAGTCTACGTCACTCAACTGCAAATTTGTTCCTCAAGAACAGTGTGTGTGCTCTGGTCAGCCACATTGTGGTTCCGGAAGAACTCTGTCAGACTCCCCACCATGAGGCTGAGTACTTCACGCGCTTGTCGCTGTGTCGACTCTCGGGTTTGATCCCACGAACGCCGAGTCTCGTCCAGGCCTGCTGATGTAGCGTTACCTTGAGTCTCATCGCTCGCACGAGAGGACCCAGCAGCTGTACCAGGAGATGAAGAGCCACGCCCCAAGCCCAGTGTGTTGCCTAGCCTGCACACAAACCTTATGTTTCAATACATTTAATGTTGGGATGTGCGAGACTCGAAAATATCTTGATCTCAAATCATAAGTTAAAAATGAATCTCAAAAATGTAATAAATTTAAGAACAGTGAAAAAGCAAATAACTGCCCTAATAATTTTACAAACCAAATTAGGAATTTATTATATTTAGTACTACCGTAAAGACCCAAAAATAGGCAACACTTTTCCCCCCAAAACAGCTTTCATTAAGAAAAGTTTTGCTTATAAATATTATTTTTCAGTGACAAACTTTGACATTATAAGCTGGTTACACTAACAAATTAAATTATAAATGGTATAGAGAACAACCATCACTATTTTATTAATTGCATTCAAAGTGTGTACAAACTATAGCTTGAGTGTTTGAATGAACTAATCCAAAGCAAACGCATCCCAATTGTTAAATGAACTTTACAACGCTATTATATTTACTTTAATAAACATAATTTACATGATTATCTGAACATCCCCTCATTTTCAAATAATGAATAATGAATGGAGCTTCAAAGGAGGTTTTTACATCTTGTTTTCAAGTCTAAATATTTTTTCATATTCTTGTCTCAATATTGTCTCGAAGTTAAAAAGTGGTTCTCGCACCTCTCTAGTTTAAAAGTAAATTTTCAAATCTATAATTAAGTATTTGTCTCTTGTGTTGTTTTGTGTTTTTATGTCTTTCCTATTGTTAAAAAAGGAAAATTCTAGGGCTCTGAAAGTACTTGGATTTCGAGCTTCGAGCCAAGCTCATCACTTAAGCTTGAGATTAAAAGTTTTGTAGGCTCGTCGTTTTCGAGCTTCTACTTGATGTACTTAATAATCAAATTTTAAAAATCAATAGTAAGCATAAGCTATTTAATTTAGAAATCGGCCTTTGCACTTATAAAAGATTTGGTTATTTAACGAATTGTTAAAATTAATATCAATTTTCACATTAATAACGTTATAGAGCTTTAAAACCAATTGTGACCAATACATTTATTCAATATTGTTGTCCAATTTGCATTATCCTTGATTGAAGTTATTTACCTGTATTGCCATGACAAAGCAATGAAAATAAAAATAGCTAAATAGATTACTAAATAAGTGAATGATTCTTGGTGACCTGGTGGTCTAGGGGTAAGGTGTCAAACTTCTGTGCTGAGGGTCCGGGGTTCAAACCTCAGTCCCGGCACAGATTTATCTGATTGCCAAACCCTTCCTTCACCTCTGACAAGATGTGTATTAATCACAACTTGTGAATGTGAGGAATGCCAGGCCTCCACCGTGGTTCGGATCCCAAATTAAACTGTAGGTCCTCCATTTCATCTCACCATCACCCTACCATTACACGTTAGCGTAAGTGCGTATAACCCGAACGGGTAGAAAGACGCGGTGCTAATAATAATAATGTAGATTATGTTTCGTGTCATCAGTACAGTGTCGGAAAAAAGTTCAAGACCACCCTTAAAATACAAAAAATACCAACTAATTTGTTTACTGATCTTAAACTTTTTTTTATTATTAACTTTCTTAATTTTATGGTAATATACATTAAAAATAAAAGGTTTTGGCGATAATAAAATTACTGTAGCTCAAACGGTTCAGAAGTTAAGAATTTTTTTAATATAAAGGTGCACAACCAAACAAAAAAAAAATGCAAATTAAAAAAAAAATAGTTAAAAAATGCGTGGACATAGAGCTATTATTTTTGGTCTCCAGAAAGTTTTGACACAAAGCTTGAAAATTAAAAACCTTAGTTTTTTTTACCAAATTAGTACTTTAACTTTTAAGTGGCCTAATTGTTTTTAAATCAAGAGAAAAAAATGATGACCTTTTAGGATTTTTATTACCTACATTTAAAATTACTTCTATTTACTTATTCCTACAATTATGTTATTTATTATCTCTATGAAGTGGATTGGCACACCTGATTTTAATGTGATCATTTTGAGGTTAATGTATGCATTTTGCGTTTGTGAGTCAAGATGGGGAAAAATCAGTATCAGAACAAATTAAGTGGCAAGTCATTAGTTTAATGAAGGCTGGAAAGTCACAAAGACAAATTGTTGGAGTGTCTAAAACAAGTGTGCAACAAACAATCAAGTGATATAATTAGTTTGGAACCATCACCAACCAGCCTAGGACAGGCTGTCCGAGGAAAACATCTCTAAGACAATACCGTAGGCTTCTTGCAGCTTTGTAAAAAAAAAAGATAGAAATGCTAGCTAAAGTGATCTTCTCAGGGAATTGAAGTCTTCCTGTGATAATATTAACATAATTGCGCAAACTGTGTGCAGCCGTTTAAATGATGTAGGCCTAGGTTCCTATTTTGCAATCCGCAAACCTATGTTAAATGAGAAACACAAAAAACGACGACTTCAGTTTTGCAAGGAAGGTTTAGGGTGGCTTAAAGAAGCTTGGGAGAGAATGATTTTTTCAGATGAGTGCCGCTTTGAATTATTTCCTTGATGTAAGGTTAGTGCTCGCAGGGCAAGAACAGAATAATTTCTGCTGGCCTGTGTCGCTCCTGCAGTACAACAAGGTGGCGATGCAATCATGATCTAGGGTTGCATCACTTCAGAGGGGCCTGGAGACTGTAAGGTTGTGAATGGTGCTATGAACAGTGACAAATATCGTGAAACTATGCAGGAAACTATGATTCCTTCAGCACATAGGCTCTCCTTGAGGAAAATTACATCTACCAGCAGGACAACGCCCCATGCCACCGGTCCAAGGCAACAAGAACATGGTTTGATACCCAGGACATTGAGCTGCTTCCCTGGCCACCCCCTAGTCTAGACCTCAACCCAATTGAAAATCTATGGAACACCAAGGCATATTGATTGGCAAAGCAGAAACCCAAAAACGGAGCAGAAGTGAGACTGGCAGTTCAAAGCCTATGGAAAAAAGTGACGCGTGAAGAATGTAGGAAGCTGATCCACTCCATGCCTGACAGGATCAAAGCATGCTACAAGAATAGAGGGGGTCCTATTGACTACTAAACATGGGAATGTAAACAATTTCTTTTTGTAATTTTTTGAGTCCTATTTATTACTAAACATTATAATGCAAACCAAACTATTTTTTGAAATATTCTGATTGAATAAAAATATTGAAATGTGGAGAAATTGTGTTTTTAATGGGTGGTCTTAAACTTTATTTTCCGACACTATACAATAAGATATTGAAAAAAAAGTTTTTTTTTAAATATTAAACTTAATTTAGCTTCAGAATTATTTCAATTAGATTCGGCTTCACTTCAAATTGAAAAAGAGAACAACACATGTTTCATTAGGGCTGGGCCGATGCTGATCCCAAATCCAAATGGATCATCAGCCGATTATGGCACAATCGATCATTGCAAGGTCAAACAGAAAATAGTCATTTGAACCATGAAAGCAGGATTCAAGAGAAGATAAAACTGGGGAAGATTTCAAGGTGAGCTAAGCCTTAGGACAATTTAATGGAAGTTAAAACTGGGGCAGCTGATCGGCCTAGTAATCATCAGCATGATCGGCAAAATAGCTGATCGGCCCAGCTCTGTGTTTTATACATTGTAAATATTTCCATGAAGGTAAACACATTCCTTACCTGCGCATTGCATCATCATTCCAGTTCATTATTGTACTAAGTTGGCTCTCAATGTCCGGGTTGCTATCTGTGAAACATGAATAATAAACAATTGTTATACATTATATGCTTTTAGCAAAAAATATAATGTACTATGGGTTTACAAAGCTTCAACTTCGCTTAGGGAAAAAAAAATCCCGCTTCAACAACTATTATGAATAGAAATGTGTCAAGTCGACTTTTTCAATATGAAGCGAAGTCGAATAGATTATGAGCTATTTCCAAAGCTGAATCTAAGTTTGAAAATATAAAAAAAAGTTTAATATTGGATAAAGATATTATACTTTGCATAGCTATGTAAATTTAGGTAAATATAATTTACAAAATGCTATATTCCAAACATAATTAATATATTATTTCAGATTTTTTTTTTTTTTTTGCACTAG
>CABFWO010001099.1:46971-61870 GCA_902155825.1 Timema genevievae | reverse complement strand
TTTTTTTTTTTTTTTGCACTAGCAAGTGATGGAAATAACAGAAAATTAAAAAACAACAGCATTAATGTGTGTTATAACTTTAAATATTTTTTTGGCATAGCTTATCAGTTGTCAAAACCGAAATTTTACTCTCAAATCGAAGTGAATGAATATTCAAAGTGAAGCAGAACATTTTCGAACCTTATTCAATAAAAAAATGGCTATTAAAAATATTCAATTTACATTCAATCCTTGCCAATCTAAGCTTTTATTTACCCTTTGCTTACACTGCAATATTCCACTATGATATAGCTTAGTCTAATCAATCTATCAAAGTAAATACTGCTGCCTTTCAGGGTAAACATAGTGTACATTACAAATTAATATTCTTTAGTAAAGATCTGACATAATTGAATTTAATGTTGTCATAAAATTTTTATTGAAACAATTCAAAACAGGGTGAAACACACAAACAGGGTGTCTAATGAGTTAGAAAAACCAAAATTAGTGACGTTTTAGTGACCTTTCTTGAGCACAAAATTCCTTAGGTAAACGATTGAACATTATATAATGCATAATATATAGGAATAATTCACTCACAAGCAACATTAAACTTTAGTTAGATGGCGAACGTTAACCTTGTCCTTGGTATCATGGTAAAAAAAAAATCATGCAACTTGTGACTAGGTCATGGCATCATGGGTAGTGGGTGACTTGACATTCGATGCGTTCATATTGTTACATTGTGCAGGAGATTCAAACAACAATAATTTTGTGACTTTAACATTAAAATATTGAAAATTCATGACTTTTCAGGGATTTTTGTGCCTTCTTTTAAATTAGTAACTTTTTGGTGACTTTGGTTACTTTCGTGACCCAGTAGATACCTTGACAAACCAACTTAGCACATATTGCAAGATCTTGTGTCTTGCCTACCAGCTTTCCAGCTTTATTTTTGGTCCTTTGCTGAACACACAAGAATAAGTGCGTAAAAATAAATAAAATGTAATAAAAATATAGGAAAAGTCAGTTTTTTATACAGTGTCTCAAGAAGATATACCTCAGTTTTAGCTTATGTGGTGCTGACTGACAGTTCACAGCTGACTTCTGACAGTCAACATTTAGGTATATACTTAAATGTTGACTGTCAGAAGTGACAACTGCTAAAGACATGTTTTTTGAAGATCATATGGTTCGGCGTAGGGATACATAATTTGGTCTGGTAGCTTTTTAAAGCCGTCAGAAGTCAGCTGTGAGCTGTCAGTCAGCACCACATAAGCTAAAACTGAGGTATAAATACATTATAAATAGGTAAGTAAATGAACACTGCCAATGAATACATGAAAATATCTGGGAAATGTTCAGAAAATTTCATGTAAGACAGAGTAGACCAAAATATATTTATGAAAAATAATATCCTACAAAAGAAGCGTGAAGGAATAAAATTAGGTAATGATGGTAAAACAACCAGTGCTTATATAATAAATATAATACACAAACCAAACAATATGATCATAGATAAGAACAAGAACTAATCTCAAACAGAGTCCTTATAACCTGACTCGATGACAGCTACCGATAATAGCACATTCCTGTGCGATCTAATAGCAATTTTGGTAATAAATATCCATAGATTACCTCTAAACACTGCTAGAGAAGTATTAAAACATCCAAATATATTTTAAACACGTGACAAAATGGAAGACGTTTTAATACGTCTCCCGTGTTCCTCGTGGGTTCCAAAAAAAAGTTTGGATACGGCTTTAGCGCGGAGTGTGTTAACTTGTTAATAGCTTTGTTGAATTAACTAATTTATTTATCTTTATGTTTTATATAATTGAATATTGATTAGGGTTCTGCGAGCTTGGGTTTTTTCCATTGTAATGATTATAAAAATAAGTTAATAAAATGAATAATTGCATGATGGCTTGGAAATGTATAACAAGACAGTGTAGAAACACTGTACAGTGATGTAAAGTAAGTTATTGTGAAGGAAGTCAACCTGAAAGGATAGTTAGGTTAGGCCTAGCTAGGAACAAACACACTTCTCTCTTCATGTCTTCTTTACTTTTACACTTTCCACTTCTTCAAAACTTCCACAGTTGCACATTATTTTGAATTTTCGGGAATATTACTTTTTCATTAATGTCTCTACATATGAAAAATAAATATTTGTTAAAATATAAAGCAATGTGCAACTGTGGAAGTTTGAATAAGTGGGAAGTGTAAAAGTGTAGAAAGAAAATAGAGAAGTGTGTTTGTTTAGATCTAGGCCTAACCTAACTATCCTTTCAGGTTGGCTTCCTTCACTATCACTTTACATTGTTGAGTGTTTCTACACTGTCCTGATAAAAAGTTAATAAAATTTACATTTTAATAAGCTTATATTTCCACAAAATATGCTTCAGTGACTTAATTCACTCTATAAGAAAACGTAAGAATCATAAACAATTAGAAATTTGAAGTGTTTCATATTTTGTTTATTATTCCTTAGTGTAATCGTCTCTATGCGCAGATGCACATACACATTTTACAGGCTCTCGTTGGGCACTATTTTACTGATAAATTTACTTCAATTTAGTTTTTAATGCTTATAAAAGTTGATGATGATACTTTAAAATGAAAAATAATGACTAAAATAATATTTCTAGCAAACAATATAAAATAGTAAATGCTTTTTTAATAAAAATGTGGTAGGTTTGGTAAAATATGTATTGCAATAAATAAGATCAACATTGATTTTAAACAGGTTAACCAACATAATTCAATAACTAAATAATAACTAAACTAGAGCTAGTTTTGTAACTAAACGTATTAATTCTTAAAAAAAAGGGACAAGATGAAAATAGTAAAATAAATCATTCAATTATTTAGTAATCTTCTTAGTGATTTTTATTTTCATTGTTTTGTCATGGCAATACAAGTAAACAACTTCAATAAAGTATAAATCAAAATGGACGACAATATTGAATAAATTCCCTGGTCGAAAGTGGTTTTAAAGCTCTCTTAAGTTATTAATGTAAAAATTGAGATTAGTTTTTAGCAATTTGTTAAGTAACCTAATGATTTATAAGAGAAGTGCTGATATTATCTCAATTAAATGACCTATGCTTACTCTTGTTTTGTAAAAATTTATTATTAAGTATATGAAGTGGAAGCTCGAAAATGACGAGCCAACAAAACTTTCGATCTCGATCTCGAGCTTAAGCAATGAGCTCGGAATATGAATATTCGTAGAGCCCTAATATTGATAAATGGTAATGATACTTATTTTTTAATCCAATTATTTCAATAAAACTTTTATAGTTTTCATTTAACCCAATATTAGCTTACCTACTATATTGAACAAAATAAAAATGACACAAATGAATACTTTTTTTTTATATCACTACTGCAGATATTCTTTGTAATATTAAAAAACAAATTATAGACATCGGTGATTGGGCATCTTCTACATCGGCATAAGAGGTGATTGGCCGAGCCCTAAAAATTATTATTATTATTATTATTATTATTAGCACCGCGTCTTACTACCTGTACGGGTTGTACGCACTTACACCAATGTGTAATGGTAGGGTGATTGTGAGATGAAATGGAGGACCTACAGTTTAACGTGGAATCCGAACCACGGTGGAGGCCTGGCATTCCTCACATTCACAAGTTGTGATTAATACACATCTTGTCAGAGGTGAAGGAAGGGTTTGGCAATCAGATAAATCTGTGCCGGGACCGAGGATTGAACCCCGGACCCTCAGCACAGAAGTCTGACACCTTACACCTAGACCACCAGGTCACCCTGAGCCCTAAAAAGATTTGAATTTTAAATTTTGAGGAAATGTAATTGAAAAAATAAAACTAAAAATAAAAATTTTAATAAAAAATATCAAGAATTGTAATATCTTTAAAATAAATGCAATTTAATCGATATAATCAATACAGAAAACACATGAGCTCTGGTGGATTTTAAAGGATGTAGCTTACCACTGTCACATTCAGAGTTGACTTCCCCCCTAAGCCACGGAGTCCTTTCACGAAGTTCCCACATCTCTGAGCTGCGCTGGCGACTAGACCCCCTATTGCTCCTCATCAACTCTCGCATTAAGGATGCTCGCTGTTCCCGCTGCTGTCTCACCAACTCCTCTAGCCGGACAATCATCGCACGAATTGTCTGAAATAGTACAAACACAAATAAGAGTCAATCACATATGTTTATTATAGAGATGGGCCACTCGAATCTTGACAAGTATTCGAGATTCGAGGATTCGGTGTTTTACTGGATTTGATGGTCGACTCTTTCACCTCATAAACAAAGCATAATATTTTGAATTCAAAAATTACTTAGCTAGGCCTACTTGAAAAGCACAGCTTAATCCGTAATCTTTATTTTGTCGGACGAAAGATATTAGCATGAATATTTTTTTTTTAATAATTGTTAGGTGTGGAAAATCTTACATGCCTAATACCTTACCCTCCCACCTCTATGGGAAACTTGGACTTGGCCGTTTCGGCACATGCTCACTCCTAAAACTTTCACCTCAAGAACAATCTTGTAAATATTTTAATGAACACATTAAAACTCTCCAAAAACTGAAAATCAAAACTAGAATTACAAATAAACTCGAAATAAATAAAACAAATTATGGCTTTTTTTTAACAGAAATAAGAACACATTACACATGATACAAAGTTAGCCGCCATTATACACGATACAAAGTCTACCGCCATGACGTATATTATGTTTACTCGCCAGCATGATAATTAAAATAAAGATACTGTTAATTCTTACTACCCAACTGGTTTTAATTATCTACAACTAGGCAAACAGCCCCAATTTATTGCATACGATCCTTAAATTTAGATATTTTGTTGGGTTTCATGAAAAATAAATAATGTCAACAGTCAGACATCGATAAAACTTTTTATTTATGCCTACCAGCCTACATGTTGTATATTGATTGTTTGTTTAGAATCGATTCAGGTAATCTGATCACTTAGTAAGCGCTTTCAAGTTTCAAGAATCAAATAACAACTTGCTAACTCATAATTTGTTTTAAAATTGATTTTAACTAAGAGTTTATTATTTTTGTAAATATGTTATTAAAGTAATTGTAAAAATATTCAAATGTAGTCCTGCATAATAAAATGGGAATGAACATAGTAGAGTCGAAAATTTGTTCGTGTTTTAAATAGAATGTATTCTCAGAAATCGATATATCGCAAGAATCGAATATATTTCTTGTTTTCTACGCAAAAATAGATAATGGATATATAAGAAAATAATAATAAAACATATTTAGGCATTATTGAGTTCACTATTTCCAATGTATGTTTAATTGTTAAGCATGTTGTTTTAGTCTTTATTAAAAATATGTTTGTATTTTTATTGTTGCTTTCTTATTAAAATAAATTATAATCCTTCAATGATTAAAGTTGATCAAAGGATAACTAGGCCTAATCTGTTTATTTCACATGTTTTTTTTTAGAAACTTAACTCATTCTAACAACACTTTTAAAAATAACTAAAAGACACTCAAATTTTGATTGATTTGATTTTTAAACAATAATTTTAGTCTAGATTGTTTAATTTGGCTGGATTTTAACCTGTATTTTGCGAGAGGTAACTGGGGTTGATTAAAATTGAAATCATGATTGAAATAAATCTTAATTTACAGTTTAGGCCTATATTGTGTAATGTAGGTCTATATGTAAATCATTAAAATTTCTAACAATGCTGTAGGATTGGGAATCGAGATTCGAAAATAAAATGTAGATTCGGATTTGAGATTCGGATTCAAGAAATAGTGGATTCGACCCATCACTAGTTTATTACTAGGGGTGAGTGAAGCTTTGACCTGGAATCCTATATTCGTTCTCTTCGACTTAGACTTGAAAGTGAATTTCCGGATTCAATAATTATGAAGCTTCATTTTATTTCATATTTTTAATGAATCATTTTATCATTCCACGGTAGCGACTGTCTGGCAACCAGGGAAACCTCTCGTTCTTTTCTGTCTTTCTCTTGATGTGAAGGCACAGGAACAATAATCAACAAAACAATCACTTGGGATGGAACGTTTTGGATGGGTCCAAGTACATTTAAAGGGAATTTTGTCAGGAAGGTTAAATATTAGCACACATTCGTGAGAAACAAAGAAGAGAGAGATAAAGTGCATCTTTCTTCTTTGTGAATCAGCCACTCATTGCTAAGTCAGGAAATAGAGCGGACATGTGTAAAGGATCGCATCACAAATTATACAACATGAAGTCATAAACTTAGCGTATTTTGATGAAAACAGTTTCTTTTAGTAACTAATAAATAGTGACAAGTCACTTCAAAAGTAAATAAAGAATTTGTTATGTTAATTAAATTCCATAAATTTGTAAAGATGAAGATGGATTCGACTAGAGCTGAGCCAGGGGTTCATTATTTGATTACACAATAAAATAAATTATTTCAATATCATCATTAAAATGGAACCAAAATTTATGGCATAATTTCGTAGTGTTACATAATACAAAAATTAAGACATTTCATAACATATAAACAAAAAGTTCCTTTTCAGCTTGTATTTGATTTTTATTTAAAATTTTGCTATTAGACTTGAAATTATTTTTAAAAAATTTATATGAGCCNCCCCCCCCCGTTTTAACCCTCCTCCATACTTCAGTGGGGTCGCTGGGCTCCTGGCGGCGGCCTGCATCTTCTGCTGGTTGTGAGGTCCTTGTTGAAGATTGAGATGTAGAAGAAGATTTTGCCTCTTTAGCTGTGGTCCTTGGTAACTTCCTCTTCAAACCTCGAAATTCTGGAACAGAGTTTCTCCTACTGCCTCCAGTAGAAGATGCAGACATAGACTAAAACAAACAACAAAATGGAAAATAGATTTGTTTTAATTTCGAAATGGCTAATTTACAGTGATTAAGAGTTATACATAGTGTTTGAAAATTTTAAAATCAAGAAGATATAAAACTCCATAAAGGAATGGAAGGAGAGAAGTAAAGGGAGGTATAATAGAAAGGTTGGAGGGAGAAAATGGTGTAAAAGGTTGGTGAGAAGAATGGGTGTAAAGGTGGAAGGGAGGATAAGTTGGGAGGGGGGATAAGGTGGGAGGGGGGATCAGGTGGGAGGGAGGAAAAGGTGGGAATGAGGAAAAGGTAGGAGAAAGAAGGGTGGAAATGTGGAAGTGAGGAAAGGATGTAAAAGGAGTAGGGAGGAAAGGCTGTAAAAGTGGTAAGAAGGAAAGGCTATAAAAGTGGTAAGAAGGAAAGGCTGTAAAAGTGGTAGGGAGGAAAGGCTGTAAAAGTGTAAGAAGGAAAGGCTGTAAAAGTGGTAAGAAGGAAAGGCTGTAAAAGTGGTAGAAAGGAAAGGCTGTAAAAGTGGTAGAAAGGAAAGGCTGTAAAAGTGGTAGAAAGGAAAGGCTGTAAAAATGATAGGAAGGAAAGGCTGTAAAAGTGGTAGGAAGGAAAGGCTATAAAAGTGGTAGGAAGGAAAGGCTATAAAAGTGGTAGGAAGGAAAGGCTATAAAAGTGGTAGGAAGGAAAGGCTGTAAAAGTGGTAGGAAGGAAAGGCTGTAAAAGTGGTAGGAAGGAAAGGCTGTAAAAATGGTAGGAAGGAAAGGCTGTAAAAGTGGTAGGAAGGAAAGGCTATAAAAGTGGTAGGGAAGAAAGGATGTAAATCCTAATCCAGACACCTTTCCAGTCTCAACTTGGGTTACCCTTTGCTTCCAAGCAGGCTTATTCACACCAGTAATCTCTTCATACACACACGCATGCGCACACATGCACACACACACACACACACATGAACGAACAAATTATGGCCATATTATAGCAATTAACTGGTAGCTTCATCCATCAGTTTCAATATGAAATATTCAGATTGGCTAAAAGTACAGCCGTTTATTATTAGATGGCATTACAATAACCTATTGCAACAAAACACTGATTTGTGCATGCACCAGAGGAATGTTTGGGCAAACAAAGACGTTCAACACCTGCGCCAGGGAAAGAGTTGATTAAATATAGCCTTTTTGGCATTACTACTCTTTTTTGTGTATAAATTATAATATATAGAATGTGGCTTTAATATTGAAACTTTGGTGAAATTTAATATTATAATCCCTTAAATGTTTCATATTTTAAAAGATTGGTTTGGTAGAACTCAAGAAATTTCGGAAAAAATTATCTCTTTGTCCAATGGCAGCAATGTAAATTGTGAACTGTGTTGTTCTTTTCATTGTAAAGGCCATATTGTGTTCGTCCCTTTTATATGTTTCTATCCACCTTTCCTATACCTTCTTCCAAATATAATGAAAAAATAAATTGACATTTTCAGAAATTGCTATTACCACTCCAAATATATTTTTAAAATTTGACATTTTTGGCACATACTCTGGTACTTGAAAGAATTAGAGAGAAAAAAGGGTGATTTAGGAGGAAGCAAAATGCAATGATATTGATACCATCCTAATCATAAAATTTTTTGGTAAAGTTTAAATCAGAATCTCGTGGTTTCTTCTTTCAAATATTGCAACGTAAAACTAGATTTCTTGTAGACATTGAATCAAGACAGACAAATAATTAAAAAAAAACATAGATTCCTTTAAAATAAACTTATTATTATTATTAACACATCTTACTACCCGTTCGGAGTGTACGCACTTACGCTAATGTGTAATGTTAGGGTGATTGTGATATGAAATGGAGGACCTACAGTTTAACGTGAGATCCGAACCACTGTGGAGGCCTGACATTCCTCACATTCACAAGTTGTGATTAATACATGTCTTGTCAGAGGTGAAGGAAGGGTTTGGCAATCAGATAAATCTGTGCTAGGATCAAGGATTGAGCCCTGGACCAACAGCATAGAAGTCCGACACCTTACCCCTACACTGGCAGGTTACCCAAACTTATTATTAATATAATTGAAAATTTGATATAAAAATATCCTAGTGTGTCCATCAGGATGTTTCTCGAAAATATTTGTTTTCATTAGTAGATTTTTGCATCAATACTGGGTGTGATTTTACTTTAACCGATTTTTTTGTATATACAACTTACTGCCCTTTAGAGCAAGAGTTGACGACAGCCTGTTGATTTTGAAACTACATGATTAAAAAAAAGTTGACCTTTCGATTCTTATAAAATCTGCGAGGCATCTTTCTCATGTTAGACCAGCCTGCCGATGACAGGAATATTGAGGTTCAAATACAGGTCGGGTGTACTGAGGGTGGTTTTTCCAGAAAGATTTTCCACTTTGTTACCATGCAAACATGGGCTCATTTTCTTTAAGTTCAACCTTCTTCATCCCTGACTCATTAGCGTAATTAGTACATATAATCGTATAGCCTGAACAGACCCAGTGCTAGAAAAAATATATCTAAAAGTGACCAAAGAAACCTTGATCAGTCATAATTGGTAATGTTATAAGAAAATGAAATAGCTTAGTATGAAAATGTAAATTTGATTTATTCTGATTATTTTTGTATAAAGGTGGGGATATAGGTATTTGAGCAAAGAGTGAATTTAATTAATAAGCATAAAATGTATTAAAAAAGGAAAACTAGATGGCGAAAAACGATGGGAAATCAAAGGACCGTTGATAAGTTTATAAGTCAATTGGGGCTAAAAAGTTTGCCGACCCCTCCTTTAGAGCTATTAACATATTTAGACCAATGAGGTAGGGATTAAAATGTAATTTAGACAAAGTGAACCCACATTTGCATGGAGGGAGAGTGAGAGACCATTTAAGATTAACCGCCCTTAACCCATCCGACTCGGATTCAAACTCCCGACATTATCACCAGAAATCCAGTCAATTGTGAGTGTGATACCTTAAAACAGTGGTCTCAAGCTCGCTGAGGGGCCAAATTTGCAAACTCGGGGAGTGTTGTAGACTATATCCTATAGAAACATGTTTGTCTATCAACCTCTGTACATCCATTTGGAATTTGAGCCCTGATCTCCTTGACAAGGACAAACTAGACCATAAGAATCTGACGTTTAATCTACATGCCCCTCGATGTAATTCATAGTAGTTAATTGATGCTATAAGCCAGATTCAAAATCAGACTTGTGCGCCTCAAGTGCGGCTTGATAACAAATACAAGATAACACCTACCTTTAATCAAATGGAATGGGCCAGTTTTATATGCAAAACTAGTAGGGATGGTCAGGCACCCGAAATTTTGGGTGATAAATCGAGCATCTAAAAATCCCAGAATATCGGGAGTATTTTTTATGCCCGTACTTTAATCGGGCATCTCAAGAACTTGGTAAGTATATAATACCATGTTAGCACTAACCTCTAATTCAAACTTTGGAAAAATAGTGTTTAACTGATATTCATAAACATAACAAATTCAATATTTCCACAATGATATTTTTAGGCCTTATGCTTGCGAAAACTTAATTTAAATTAGTTTTCTTTACATTATTTTAATTTATTATTATTATTACTAGCCAGATTTGTTAAAATTAAATAAAAAAGTACGCATCAAATGAACATTAGATATGAAACGGCCATATTATTTCAAGTAAACAAGTTTTCAATTTCGATTTATGTATGTTCCAAGTTTCGTGCATACTAACTATATTAACTACTAGCAATATCGCACGGCGTTACCCATGACCCATTGTGGTATGAGAATTACATAAGCCCCATTCTCCCGCCCCCATGGTGCCCAATTTGCCATGAAAATTTCTGAAACTTAATTCTAAACCAGTTTAACAATATTTTATTCTAGATTAAAAAAAAACAGCCTAATTAAAAATTTAAAAATCCGGCTTCGAGATGCATCCACCTATGTTAAAAATGTCAGATGTCTGCGTGCAATAGATTTGGCTGGGCATCGCACACAAACACACACACAGACAAACACTTCCTTTTGTTATCTACAACGAGTCTTGTCTGAAGCCAACCCAGCAACGATCAGTGAAATCCAGCAGGCAATCTAACAACAAACCTGCACTTTGTGCTCTAAACCCAAGCAGCCACTGAAGAGGGTACCTAAGTTATTATGTTGATTGTTCTCCCTCTGCCAATGACTGAATTATGAGCAATTCAACAAGTCAACATGCGTATAAGATGAGCGGGTGATAAGAGGTGGTGACAAAAACCAACAAAAAAACAGGTTAGTCATTTCTTTTTTACTTAAGGAACACTATTGTGTGATTGATTCAAAAGACACTTAACCAAAACTAGAAAGTATAGAAAAATAAAAAAATAAATCTCAAGGTTTATTGAGATCACAATCATAAGAATAACATAATATATGCAGGTTTAAGGCCTGTTGTTAACTGAGCTAAGAATTATAAGTACTTACTAGTATAATGACTGGAAATATATCATTGTGAAAGTCAAGTAAAGGTTCTTTGGGGGATCTTATTATGATAGTTTATAATTAAATTAAAATTAGTCGGTAGTAATTATCTTTAAGGGTGTGCTGAGTCCACTTTTTCAAATCAAAGTTAAGTCAAATCAAATAATATGAGATAATCCGAAAGCCGAATCGAATTGTGAATATTTAAAAAAAAATTTAAATGTGGGATAAAAATATATTTGGCATAAATTTAGGTACTATATATGATTTACAAATTGCTATATTTTGCAAATATAATTAATACATCTTAAATTGGTAGATCACGTTACTCTCACCAAATGTAATTTAATTATTTTAGATTTTTTTTTAAAAAACATTAATTTATGATGGGAATATCTGCAGACAATAGAAATAAAAAAATGTGTCTTAACTTTAAATCTTTTTTTGGAAAAGCTTTGTAATTGTTGAATCCAAAATGTTATTTTTGAAATGAAGTCGAAGCGAATCAATATTCAAAGGAGAAGTTGAAGTTATTGAAGCTTCGCACACCCCTAATAATCTTAAGACCAATTAAAACCATAAAAAAAATTTTTTAAACTAAAGAGAGATCTTTGAGTACTATTTACCCGTATATTTGTGGTATATCGAAAAGTACTTGAACTACCTCTATTTACTAAGGTGGGCGGTACTTCATTGGAGCCCAAATTTTGGGTGCTTAGATTTTGTGGATTGTCGGCTACCCTTCTCTGAAAAAAAAATTAAAATAAGATTTCATCAACTCATTATAATTAAGAGGAAAACAAAAGTTGTGATAGTTGGGAAAGCCAAGATACTTAACAACTAATTTGAGTATTTAGTCATTGGGAAGAGAATATCAAAATAAAAGATAAATTATGTTTCAAAATGAGATTTAATTGGTCAATTTTTTTAACTTAATACCCAATTTTATTGACTATGAATCCTTAATTTGTGCATTAATTATTTAAGAGTTAAGAATATTGGATTTGATTCCTGACAAGTGCAAAAACATTATAATTTGTTGTTGTTTCTGTTCTGAGATTAAGTTAGGTTTTTAGTCGAGTGTTGGTATTATCACTCAGGTCATAAAGTGCATGTAAAATAACCCAAATTAAAAAAAAAACTACCTAGTTTAACTAAGATTTTCATTGATGTTTTATATGAATTATTTATTATTAAGTTCACATAAAAAGTTATCAAAAGCTTCCAATAATATTTCCTTAAAGATGACTGTATAATTTCTGTTCACATAATTAATTAAACGAACTAAGAAAGTAAATATAATGGTAATATTATTTTTTCACCAATGTGGCAACTTGAGTTTAAAGTTTTCAAATACTGGACTTTATATGAAATTTAGACTGTACACATGTTAGAATAATTACATACATGTTGTGAAGGATTATAAAATCGCACTGAGCGGGACATGATGACACGTACAGAAGATGGTCTATGAGAATGCTGGTTCAGCGGACGGCCCGATTCCTGGTGCCTGTTCCAATGGAAATAAAATATATGCATGATAAATTGTCACATGAAATAAATACTATGATTTTTTAAATATTTATATACTTATGGTCAGGTGATTCAAGCAATTATACATCAATTTTTCTTCAAAAGCCATTACCTTGTCTGATGGCAGCAATGTAAAGTGCAAATTGTATTTTTTTTGGTGATTCTTCTGATAAAAAATTTGTAGTTCAAACACTTTAATCCAAACTCAATAAATCTACCAATTTTGTTTATTATTAAAAAAATCCCCGAAACTTCTCTTAGATTAGAAATCATAAGTTATATATGTTTAAATTCAACTCTGTGTGTTAATTTTAGAGTTTCAAACATAATTTGAGGATGAATAGGAGATTTGGATTTGTAAAATAGATATGAAAAAAAAAAGCATTTCCAGGAATTTAGACACACTTGTCTCCATGTTGATTTTACAACTATGCCTGTCCACACCCATGCAAATGAACAAACCATTTTACTAATGTAAAAAAAAAGACTAGATTTAATTTAAAAATATTATATTTTAGTTTTATAAAGGTTAGTGCTTTTTTTTAAGTATAATGTTGTGAATGATGTTAATCACAAGTTTTGTAGAATTTATAATAGTTGACAACATAGTTTAAATAGTAACTATAGGCTGAACTTAAAACTACAGTAAGACCTTGGATTGCGAGCATAATTCGTTAAGTAAATGTGTACGTAATACAAAGCACTCGTATATCAAAGTGAATTTCCCCCATAACAAATAATGGAAACTCAAGATGATTTGTTCCACAACCAAAAAATATTTAATCTAAAAATGATTAATACAAAATACTTTTGTTTTACCTTTTTTATTTTCGTTATTTAAATTTAACTGTACTGTAGTCAAATTTATTAATTAAATTTAATTGGGACTGGTGTGAAGTAGACGAGAGAGTGGAGAGAAGGAGGTGGGTTATAGTTTAGGACGACTTTCACCGGCACTAACAGAATCACTGCTATCTGTTGGTTCAATAGAATCTTTTTCTTTTTGTGCGACTTTAACAAGGAACCTATTCAATTACACTTGCTTTTGCCTCTTTTTGAGGATTTCGTGGAAATGTGACATTGCAATGTCGTTAAACAGATTTATCGCTCTCACTGTTACGGCCTTATTCGAGTGGTGCTTTTCTACAAAATTTTGCACTGTTTCCCACATTTTACACATCTTCCCAATCTCATTCGAAGTGAGGGATTCCTTCATCTTTTTCTCCACCTCCTCCTCAGATGAGATCTCCAGAACTTCTTGCAGTTGCTTGTGATGCAGATACATCAGTTCGTCGGTGGTTAGCTCCTGGACATGTTCCTCCACTAGCTCTTGAGTGTCATCCTCATTCACCTCCAGTCCCACGGTCTTCCCCAAGGACACGATTTCATCAACAACTGGTGGCTCCTGTTCATGAGCAAACACCTCGACGCAATCAGACCACATTTTTATCCTAGCAGAATTGAGGGTTCACTTGGTGACCCCATCCCAGGCTTTATCGATGATCTTTAGGCAGTTTACAATGTGGAAATGGTTTTTCCAAAACTCTCGGAGGGTAAGGTTTGCTCCTTCGGTCACCTCGAAGCATCGCTGAAATAGTGCTTAGGTGTAAAGCTTTTTAAAATTCGAAATGACCTGCTGATCCATGGGCTGGAGTAATGGAGTAGTGTTAGGAGGAAGGAACTTGACCTTAATGAACTTGAATTACTCCAGTAAGTTGTCCTCAAGACCTGGAGGATGAGCAGGAGCATTATCCATAACCAGCAAGACTTTGAGTGCCAAACACTTTTCTAAAAGGTATTTCTTCACTGCAGGACCAAATACCTAGTTGATCCACTCAACGAACACAATATGAGTGACCCAAGCCTTTCTGTTGGACCTCTACATAACGTTTAACTGGCTCTTCTGCACCTTGCATTTCTTGAAGCTCATGGATTCTCGGAATGATACATGAGAAGGGGCTTGACTTTGAAATCACCGCTTGCATTAGCACACAAGAGGGTGAGACGGTCTTTCATGGGTTGTGACCGGGCATTGCATTCTCTTCTGCTGTAATGTAGGTCCTCTTTGG
>CABFWO010001099.1:0-46861 GCA_902155825.1 Timema genevievae | reverse complement strand
AAAACCCCCCCCCCCCCCCCCGTCTCATCGCAGTTAAAAACTTGATGTGGCAGATAACACTCGGAAACCATGAGCTTCTGGACTCAGCAACAAACGCCTCAGCCGCCTTAGCGTCCGAACTCGCAGCCTCTCCGTGCCTCAAAACACAATGGGTACCATTGCTTCTCTTAAAGTTATCAAACCATCCCCTGTTCGCCTTGAAGCCTTCTTCGTTTTCTGTCGACGTACCTGGAAGTTTACTTATGAGGTCGGCGTACAAGATCTTTGCCTTCTCGAAGATAAAGTTCTCAGTCACAGTATTACCTACTAGTTGCTTCTCCTTTATCCACATGAGAAGCAACTTTTCTACATCTTCGAGAACATGTGACCGTTGCTTTGATAGTCTCTTGACTCTTTTTGCTGCATCTAGCCCCCTTATTTCTTATTTCTTCTTTAATACTGTGCAAATCGTCGACATAGACTTGTTATAAAATCTTGCGATGTCGAATACTCATATACCTCGTTCATTCTTCTCGATGATTTCCTTCTTAACTTCCACTGCAATCATCTCCTTCTTCTCAAGACCTAACTTTTCAACCTTTTTTTTCATGGGGGCAATTGTTGCAGTGCAGTTACTAAAGAAAAGTAGCTACACTTGGACACAAAATAAAAAATGCTTTACTATGCACACACACGTGGTCACAATACTATAGTAAACAATACTGTATACGCTTGCACGGATGTTGACTACACCCTACGAGTGAGGCATGCTGACTGAGATCAAGCATGGGCGTCGATTACCAACATTCCCGCAGCGAGAGAACGAGAGAGATAGAGATAACAGAAACATCTGCTCAGTTGTGATCACGTGACACTCGGCAGACAAAGCGTAACCGTAGTACTACTCGTATTGCAAGTCATCGCTCGTTTATCAAGTTAAAATTGATTGACAATTTTTGCTCGTCTTACAAAACACTCGCAGACCAAGTTACTCGCAATTCAAGATTTTACTGTATATAAAAATTCAGTTTTATGATTGAAAAAGTGAATGAACACATGAAAGAATTATAGTTTTAACTTTACACTATTGGTGCACTAAAAATGTGAAAATTTGCTGTAGCCAGTGTATATTGGCAGACATGGAGATAAGATAGATTATAGAAAAGAGTGAAAATACTTTGCCACTGAGCCAAAAGGTTTAACTAATGAACCAAGAGAATAAATTCTTACTATTACTATTAGAAATGGGGCCTTTGAATACTAGAATCAGGATATTCAAATTTGAAGATTTGAGAAAATATTAAATTTGAGATTTGAAAAATGATATTTTTTTTCTTTCAGATTTTAAATTTATACTTGTTATAGAGCTTTATACTTATTAGTCAGGGCTTAGCCCAACACAGTAATAGGACAACCAAACAAAGACTATGGTATCATATTAATTTACTACTTAACTGAATCAAGGTTGCCACTATTTTCTTAATACAAAATTCAACCCCTTCCCCTCTTATTTACATGTTATTCAATAGGAATTTCCATTTTTACATACAGTTTAAAGTGCAGGAGAAATTAACTTTAATTTTTCACAAAACTTACTTTTGTGAAGTCATACCATTGGTGTTTAGAACACAATTATTTGACTTTGATGGGGAAATATTATGGAAGTGTTACCAAAAAAGATGTTTCAAGGAGGAAAAAGGCCTACTATTTAAAACATACATACAATCTTTCTTTTCATTGTAAAAGCCATACTGTGTTTGTTCCCTTTTATGTTTTCTGTACACCTTTCCTGTACCTTCTTCCAGATTTACATTACAAATTACCTTAAAAAGCAAAAAGAGGTTTTTCATAAAGAAACAGTCAGTCCTAAATTCCCAAATGTTCCAGTATTTTTATAAAATTGTTTGTGAAATTCCCTGATTTTTCCCATTTTTTTTACATACACATAAAATTACCTGTGTTTCTCTAAGTGTGTAGAAAGGCTGTGAATGTATGAAAGTTATAATGAATGCATTATATAAAAAAATTAGCTTTTTTTTTTTAGTATTACGTTCTACTACCCATTCAGACTATACACTAATATTTAGTTACTGTGTCTCTAGTTCCTATAACATCTTCAGAATAATTATCGTTAAGTAAACCTCTTATGTCTACAATGTTTTCTAGGATTTGAAGGTAAAATGAAGAATTAGATTAAAAAACTAGATTTGTAAAATTATGGATTCAACCGCTCGCTAATTATCGCACTGCTAATACTACAAGTGAATATATAGTAAAAATACTCTACAAGTCAACATATAGTAAAAATACTATGTCTACTGTCTCTTTGAAAAATTATTATTATTATTATTATTATTAGCACCGCGTCTTACTACCCGTTCGGGTTATACGCACTTACGCTAATGTGTAATGGTAAGGTGATTGTGAGATGAAATGGAGGACCTACAGTTTAACGTGGAATCCGAACCACGGTGGAGGCCTGGCATTCCTCTTTGAAAAAATATCCTGGCTTTGGCAGTTTGACTTATCTACATTTTATGTTAAATTTTTGTGTTTCTGTGTTGTTATCTATATTACAAATAAATGTTTACTTGATATTCATCTGTAATAATTAAATTGCATGTTGTGGAAAAAACTATTTATTAGATTAGACCAAAATACGTTAAAACATTTCAGCAATAGATTATTCTGTAAATGATATTTAACATCTAGAGTTTTATAAATATGAAGAGTATATACATTTTTTTTCAATATAAAAAAAAATATTCACAATTCTATTTGGCTTTGCTTTAAAGTGAGAAAGTAGACTTCACACACCCCTGGTAATTATGTTTATTCTATATATTTTTCAGTCCAGTCAAGTCAAGTGAGGTACATGATATTCTTAGCCACCATCTATCGCCCTTGTCTACCATCCATATCTTACATCACATTTACCCGCTTCGGGAGATGTTACTCTTGCAATACACTAGACTCCCAAAGATAGGGTGATCGGGGTTCAAATCCTGGTTGAGTGTATCAGGGATGGTTTTTCATAATGGTTTCCCATTCTTCTTATATGCAAATGAGGGTGCACATCCTCTAAATTTAATCTTCATTCCTGACACATCGACATAGTTTTTTAACATTGTATTTTACTACCTGTACAGATTATACACATATGTACTAATAATGCTAATGAGTTAAGGATGAGAAGGTTGAATTTAGAGGAAGTCTACATGCATTTGTGTGGAGGTAGAGTGGAAAACCATTTAGGGAAAACCACCTTAAGTATACCCAACCACAATTCGAACCTCAATCTTCCTATCATTTGCAGTCTAATCTATTTCTGAAATAAGCTGTATAGTATGTGGGGGTGTGCGAAGTCCATTTTTTAACTCAAAGCTCGAATCGAACAAGGTATAAAAAATGTTCTCTAAGCCGAATCATAGTTTGAATATTTCTTGTTTTAGGATTGAAAATATATTGAATTATGCTTAATTTTATAAATTTGTGTCTAAAAATCCCTTAGAAAATGTTTTATTTCACTTTATTTTATAATATAGTTTTGGCACCGCGTTTTATTATCCATTCTGGTTATGCTTTGTAACGTTTAATTTTATTCTGAGATATCAAATTACTATAACATGTCATTCAATTACTTCAGATTCTTCATATGATTATCAATTTGCAACAGCTATGAATGGTGATTATTTGAACATAAATAGAGTATTTTATCTGACAATATGTTTATTGACTATGCTTTATAATGTCAAAGCTGAAACTTTTTCCAAAGCGAAGTCGAAGCTTACATATTTTTTGAGACCAAGTCTAGATAGAAATTCACATATTCGCTGAAAAACAAATGCAAAAGAGAAATGGGATCACGTGACGAGCTCTAAGCCAATTACAATATTTCTGCCTTATCGGCGCGAGCTGTTCTACTGAAATTCAATTCATCTCTACTTTGCCCGCTCTACCTGAGATGTATGGAACAAGAGACCAAATAAAATCTCTAAAACAACCAGCATGTACTGTAGAGCTAGAAGCAAGCCGGCGGCTTCGTTGGTTATTGTGACCGGAGATTTGAAAAAAAGTGTTAGTGGAAAGTGTGTCATCGATATACTGGGTTGTGCCATGGCACAGCATTATAATTTGAAAACATACATCATGACAATAATATAAAACATATGTTTATTAACTATAAAATAAAATATGTTAATAATCAGCTAATTTTAGATGCAAGATGGGTCAACATAATGGGTGTGAATTACTGGAAAACTCAAACAGATTCTGCTCTTTATTTTAGGCCAAAGTGTGAATCAAGCTTAAGTTTCAAAGCTTTGCACACCCTTATTAGCATGTATATTCACCTGTATACCACTGAAGTAGTTCTGGACCCATGACATCCTATCTCTCGGTATCTCAACACTCTTCTCCTTATCCTCCGGTTGAAGACACGTTGACTGCGTGCATTAACTCTCTGCTGTAATTGATGCAAGAGGGCAGTGGACTGGGGACTTCTGGGTAACACGCTTTGTCGGCTGTTCTCTGCGTGAACCGGGCACGACTCGTTGGAGCTTTCAGCTATTTCTACAGATCTGCCAGGGTTGGAATTCGTCTGGGGTTTAAAGGTAAGATCTCTCTTATTTTTATGATTCCCTGCATTGCATTGTACGTTTGTGGATGTTTTTGTATTTTTACAAGAATCATTTATTTCTTCTGAAGTGATTGAATTATTAGAAACATATGCAGTTTGTGTATGAGATAGATTAAATAATTCTGTGTCCTTTTTTAAGTTTATATTAAAACCTTTCTCCTCATGTTTTTTAAAAAATTTACAATTATTGTTATCAGTGTGACCAGTTGTTCCAGACAATAAACAACTTTCCCTACTTTCAGTATTAGTTGAAGAGGATCCCGTATTTGTATTAATGTCAACATTTATACAAGGCTCAGTATTGTTAATTCCACTTGTACTAGGAAGACTTGAAACTTCAGAGTGAGTAGAATCACAAGTAGGCAAGAATACATTTGTTTTCCCTGAAGAGGATACCTCGGAACCATCTTCTGTTGTGACCAAAGAATGTGTTTTAAGCTTTGAAAACAAATTCAATACACTATCCCCAGAAACAAAGGTTGAATTATTTTTAACATGTTCATAAATATGCTGTAATCGGTTTGATTCATCTGAACAGCCTGTCACATCACTCTGTGGAGTAAGCCTTTCCATTGGGTTCAAAACTGAATGCTCCTCTCTTTGGTTTTCAAAATTTATGTTATTGGAATTACACAAATCAACTTGCTCTGATGAACGAATTGTCTCCAAAGTAAGTCCCTGCGACGGTGCCGGTATAGCCGTTTTCTCTTCACTTATTACACTCACATTATTGGAAGCTTGGTATTCCATCGTCAGGTCTAATGGGGTCCTAGTTTGCCTCTCCAAACATTCTTTCAGCTTGGACTCTAAAATGTCCTTAAACTTGGACTCCCTTGCTACAGATACATCTTCAGAGTTACTCCCTGTTGATTGTACATACTCCCCTTCAGAAATTTGGTCAGTTTTTATGTTCTTGCATTCGCTAGCATCGGTTGTGTTACCTGGATCAGGACAAGGTGACTCAATTTCACTGTTTACAATGTTACACACACTAAGAGACAAGTCTTCCCCTTGAGATGTTCGATCAATCTTCATCTTCTTGCATTCACTAGCACCAGTTGTGGTACTTGGATCAGGACAAGGTGACTCAATTTCACTGTTTACAATGTTACACACACTAACAGACAAGTCTTCCCCTTGATTTGTTCGATCAATCTTCATCTTCTTGCTTTCACTAACATCACTTGAGGTGCTAGGGAAAACACCATCCTCTTTACAACTCAACTCTTGTTCACTCCCTACAACGCTGTGCCCGCTGGCAGACACGGATACAGCTGTGGAATCATTGCCACCACTAGACATCCCAGGAATCACAGCTTCAGGTATCATTTTCTTGATTAATTCAAGAAGAAATTTATTCTTGCAATTTACGAGCTGAGAGTTGTCTGGGGTGGACTGCTGTTGCTGTGAGGGCCCTGGAAGAGGATTTTCCTCAGTGTCACTGATTCTGGCCAACTCCAACATCTGACTCACACTTGGGATGTGGGCATTATTGCCTTGCTGGTCAACGTTCACAGCTACATCAAGAGACTGTATTTGTCGTTGGAGATCCTCCCACATTCGTCGGATTTGCTGCAGCTGAAGGATTTCTAGGCGAGCTCTGTATAGAAAAAAGAACAATGGTAGATTAGATGAACCAATCAAGGTTTTATACTCTGTACAAATTAAACAACTAGTTCATGCAGGTATCAATGGCCAATGTGTTTGTGTTGTTTATTAATCATGAACCTGGCAGGTAACATTAAAATTATAATGCGCCTTTTAAAATATTAAATCAAAAATAAAGTAAAAGATTTATCAAAGTTTTATCTAGCCATGTTTACATTGGTACAGTAAATGGGTTAGTTACTTGTACCAGTAGCTTGTAAGACAGCTACTAGCCCAGTGTAAGCCCCATAGGATAGTAGTTGTACCAGCAGTGTAGACAGGAAAGTGAATTGCTTCGTAGGCCACATTGCTCATTGTCCCCTGAACTACCCTCTCAACTAATACAATGTAAACACTTGCTTGTCAATATGATCTAGGTAGTTGGACACCAGTATACAGGGTGTTCCAGGGTCAAATAGTTAAACTTTGGGAAGAAGTAGTGTATCAAAAAACTAACTCAAAATATCTTTTAAAGAATTGCTTGTTTTAGCTTCCTTTTCGTGCGAACAGCAAAAAACTAAATAAAAACATGTTTTTCCGCAGAGGTCCTCGGCAATGGCTTAATATTAATTTTACTGGAAGATGAATTGGTCGTGCTGGACCTATGGCTTGGCCTCTGTGTTTAACTGATTTAACGTCTTTAGATTTTTTTGTATGGGGAGCTCAAGCAAAAAGTGTATGAAGTCCCTGTTAATGACCTTCAATCATTACGACAAGGGATAGTGCACACGAGCAAAGAAACAACAGTCGCACAATGTCGGTCAGCCACTCGTTTTGTCAGTGATAGGTGCATCCTTGTTGGAGGCCATCAATTTGAACAAAATAAATAAATAAACAATCTTTTTTATTTAATACCTACCTATTTTGTTTTTATTTAATTCTTTGCTGTTTGAGCGAAAAGAAAGCGAAAATGAGCAAATCTCTCAAAGACATTTTTAGTTAGTTTGTTGATCCACCACCACTTCCCAAAGTTTAGCTGTCTAACCTCGGAACACCCTGTATATTTTTTGGTTAGACATTTTTGTTTATCCTTCTAATCAAAGTTATGAAAGTGAAGTTTACAATTAAAAGGTGGTAAGAAGGGGACACGGTTAGGTTTGTGGAACTTTAGAGCGACCAGGTGTGCTTGTTGGACACCAAAAAGCCTAGTTATGAGAACAATCAGATGCATTAGGATGATCATGAACAGATTACCAATGAAATGAATATTAACCCATTAGCTGACCAATTTATCAATGAATTTTTTTTTCAAAAATGACTATTTTTTTTATTTTAAATTATAATGTAAAAACCTATTACAAAATAGAAAAAATAATAATTACTCATTATTTTGGATGTTTTTTCAAAAATTCCAATTTTCGATACGTTGTAAACAAGTACCATAAATACTTTATAACATTCACTAGATTAGAAACCATAATTCTATAAAATGTATAACCCATGTATAAAAAAGTTTAAAGTACTTAAGTTTATAAAATATATAAAAGTTTCAATGTTAAAAAACAAAGTGAATAAACAATCATAGATAAAGTAGAAGTAATAAACACTATAATTTGTCCCTAATAAAGGATATTGACACAGATGTCAGAGCTCACATTACTCTAGACATCTATTAGAGAAAAATAAAACCATATCTAAAAGAAACTGGATTTCTCTGACATCTGTTGGACATTCATAGAACTACTAGAAACAATATTATTGTATTGAAATAACACAGCGAGAAAGATACGTCAAAGTCAGTGGATGGACATATGCCGCGAGTCACACTCGTCAAAGTCCCTGTTGTACTGTAAATCTGTGGCAAGTAGCACTCGTCATTGTCAGCGAATGGGTTAAAGGTTTCACAAATACCAAACCTTTTTAAGCCAAATGCTTTTTGAATAACGGGAAACACGGCCACTAAAAGGATTCATCCTCTTTCCACAATGGCGCAACTAGTATTGCCAAGGGAAAAAAAAAACACTTTGGTGTGTAGACACTTATTTGACCTGAGTCTGAGAATGTAGACTAGTCTGGCAGGCAGGCCAGCTATTTGGACAAGTAACTAACCCATACCAATGTAAACCTCGCTTGAAATATATGAATGATTGTAAAACAATGTAAGCAGTTGTTTGTGTCATAGTCATCCAAAGTATCGTGTGTCAGTTGAGGCTAGTTATTTCTGAGCGACAATGAGCACATGGACTAAAAGTTATGTTTGTCTAGTCTGGTTTGCCGATGATGGGTAGGATGGGGTTTTAATTTGGGGTGGTTTTCCCTTTATGATTTTAATCTTTCTTCATCCATATGTAGGTACATTTCATCCAAATTATACCTTTCTAGTCCATACTACATTCATATAATCTAATGTGGATATCCTAAACAAGATGCGGTACTTACCGACAGAGTCGTTGCATGTTGTCAATGTGCCTGCTAAGCAGCTGAATGCCGTACCTCACCCCATCCTCTTCTCCAGGCCTAGTTGAGGGACGTGGGAGTGTCTCTGTACCCACATTCACACGGAGACTATCAGGCACACGAGATTGAAAAGAAGGAGGCTGGAAGGCCGAGCGTTGTGACACACTAAAACTGCCTGGTGATGATGCAGTTGAACAAGACGGTGTAAGCGTACTACTTTGTATGCAAATACTGTTTGTCGTAGAAGACGTCTGTGTGGTATTAGTATTACTTTTTGTTCTTGGATTCTCACGCAGCAATACATCCTAAATAAAAAAAAGAGAGATTACATTTGTTCTAAATATCTGTACGGTTCCTCTTCAGAGGAGTTTAAAAATATACAAAACAGATGTAGTTTGCAATTAAAGTGGATACGGCTTATTGTGATTATTGAATTAAGCCATATAAATGAGATTATTCAGCCTAATTAAGAAAGAATTTTTTATTTAATAATGCTGCAACAAAGAACGTAAAATGCACATTGTCTCACAAAGAAAGCGAAGGGAAGCTAACTGAGCAACATAATGACTGTACCAGTAGAGAAAAAAGAAATATTACTAGCTCTATACTAGTGACGCAAAAATAGTCCATAAATATAAGACACCTTTTTTCTTAACAGTGATTGTTTTTGGATAACAATAACTGTCAAAACAAGAGTTCAACTGCTAAGCGAGTTGTCTATTGATGAAGAGCAGAAATGTTTACATGAAAGGTAGAAGTGGACCAAGAAAGCATTAAAACCATTATACAACTAAAACAATCTAAAAGACACTCTTTCCACATGATCCATGATGCACTTATTATATACAAAGAAAGCATATCAACAAATAAAATAGTTTAATAAAATTAAGACGTCAAAGAATTCTTTTAGAGTTAATAGTCTAATAGATTTTCTGAAGTCGTTATTGAAATGTTCTTATTCCTATTGATCATGGAAATCTGTTGATCTGTGCTGTAAGTCACATTGCAAAACTTCTAGAGTGTTACATATTTGAATTTGTTGGAGGTTTAGATGTTTTATGGGCATCATCTTCATAATCTTTTTCATCATCACATATTTATATATTTGGAGTTCTGTAGAAGTCACTCTCATAAATGTCTTATTCTGTTCCCTTGACAGCAACACTAATGTTTTGATCATTCACCATCCAAGCTTTGAAATTGCTTTGAACCATGTCATGTGGATGTCCACGATTTCCTCACCGACCTAGCCCAACCAATTAGTCACTACAAGGAAACCCGACCACTCCTCCCATTCTATCATTGGGGGGGGAAAAGGTTTTTATGTAAAAACGCATTATGCAAAGGGTTTGAAAGTGACCAGGCAGACAGATCCCTAAAGGCAAATGAGCAAACTTGATCACATGAGTTGTGATGCCTTATAATTACTTACTCTATGGCAGAAGGAATTCAAAACTTCATTGCCGTACTTATAAAAGCATGCCACCCACCCCTATCTATATCTAGTTCTATCCAGTCCACCTCATTACACCTTATCTCTTTCAAGTCCATTCTAATATTATCCTTTCTTTTGCACCTAGATCTCCCCAATGGTAACATTAGTGAGATATAACAAAATATCAAAAATAAGAACATCGGGGAACTTTATTTAGGTATTAACTGATATACAAAAAGTTATCAGGCTTGGGATAATTTTGTGAAAGATTAGAATGGTAGCATAATAGTAGATACGAGAGAGGTTTTGCGTGGACGGAATAAACACTTCAGGCATATTTTGAATACGCATGAAGAACCCGAATTGGGTGAGGGTATTGAAATCAATACTTTTGAACCACTAGCTCCAGATCAAAGTATAAGTGAATTCAAAGAAGCTATCAGTAAGTTAAAGAACCATACACATCCAGGTATAGATTTAGTTTCAGCAAAGTTAATCAAGGAAGGTTGTGAAATATTAGTAAGAGAAATTCATAAATTGCTATGTCCCATATGGAACCATGAGATATTACCATAAGAATGGAAGGAAGGTATTTTAGTACCCATTTTCAAAAAGGCAGATAAAACACTGTGATGCATTCTTTTTTTTTAATTACTTCCACAATACGTGTCAAGGCCATCGGGAAAATAAACGACAACATAACTGAAGGAATGTTTACAATAACTATAATAAAATACCTCAAAAAGTGAAAAGAGATTTTCCTTAAGAGATTCTTGATGACCTTAATGTGTCGATGCCTCTAAACTCTCTCGTGCCAATATAAATATATATATTTCTCATCCAATGTCCATTTCCCCTGTTTGTCCTTTATGTTATTTTTTCTTTCTACATGTTCCTATCTTTGTGTACTATCATTGTTTACCAATTTCCTTTTTCACCCTTTTGTGTTTTCAGTTTCCTCTTTTAGGAAGTTGCTTTGCGCATTTCCCACTCACCCCTGATGAGTTCTGATAGAAAGAAACCTAGGTCGGGGGATTAGGCGGTAACTATTGATTTTCTTCAAGAGGCAGCCATTACCTCTTGGTTCAGTATCAGCATTCTAAAGTATGAGCTGTGTTCTTTTCATTGTAACAACCATTCAAAATGAGAAAAGAGGTTTTCCTTAAAGAGAACATAGAAAGTAAACAGAGTATGTCACCATTTGCAATAATGATTAATTAAATAATGTCAACAAATAAGAATGGTGGTTTTTATTTAATTTTAAAATTATGACTTTTATTTTATTAAATTCCTTCAATTAATCTCTCCTTGTCAATAATAGTATTTTTAATCCAATTTGAAATTATTCTATATTAGTTTTTAAATGATTAAAATGAGTTATTCAGCAAAGTCGTGTCACACAGATGATGCAAAACAAAATAAATATAAATAACATTATAAACAAAAGTTATTAGCAGTTACTTTTCTTTGAACTGTATACCAACATATGAACCATTAGTAGCATCAAAAAGGTTTTAAAAAAAAACATTATTACTAAAGTGCACAAGCCTGAATATTGCCAGTTGTGAACGCAGAAGCCAAGCAATACATATTTAACGTCTATGTGTATTGAATTCAAAGTCTAAGGCCCTTCGTCCACCGAGAAAACCAACACGACACATCGCAGACAACTGGTCACTTACTACAAGTTGCCTCGTTTCCAGTCCACACAAGAAACCTATTTTCTATAAGTTGTCAGAATGTTGTCATCTGATACGGACCTGGTTGTTGGCTACATGTAATTAAATGTTAGTGAAAAGGACCGGAAACGATTTTGGGTTCATCTGGATTTTGGAAAAAAAAGAGAGAGAGGTAGTTCGAAATTTAGAATGATTTCAGGGACCCTGTTTAGTTTAAACAAACGTAAAGAATGAGTAGGGGTAACTTGTGAAGAGCTTGAATGACTCGTAGGTCAAACTATCAAGACATTTAACATTAACGGTGGCATTTTGTCACCCAGAAGTGAAAACTTGCAGGGAAAATGTGAAAAGATCAAAATTTAAGCTTGCACAAATTGAAATAAGACACTGCGTACAGCTCCAAAAGTGCACGCTGCCATTACTAACAGGCCACTTATAGCCTGCCGGCCAACATGTTTGGTCTCCTTACAATGTATTGCCCCGTGCTAAAGTCGTGATCTCCTGGGTGGATGAGTGAAGCATTGTTTGAATGCTAATGTTGCTTGGGTGATTGGTTGCTTGGTTGTGAGTGATTAATCACTTGTTTGTGGTCTCCTCGGTGGACATAGGGCCCAAGAGTACTAAGTCTATAGTGAGTGTTAACACAAAACAATCAAGATGGCAGCTGACTAGATGAAATATCGAGATAATTTATTGGCAAATAATATTTTTATTTGGTTTTAATGAACAAATAAGTAAAGTAATGTGAATATTTAAAATAACTAAAATAAATATGTATCACTTCAAATAATAATTTATTAATATATAAAAATGTGGCGAAATAAAATGAACCAATGTCTGTTAAAGATAAATACCAAAATCGTTCAAAATTTAAAAATTAATTATTTGAAAATATGTGAAAATTTTTGAATATCCGCACACCCCTAGTATTTATTGAAGTTAAGCTCGGTTCAGCTCTCAAGAACTTTCCGAGAAGCTTGCTAGAGCTTGTCTTGAAATGAAACGCTTGAGCTTGGTTGCAAATTTTATATCAAGTTACAATTTTTAAAAGCATATATTTTTAATTAATTTAATTTGGTTCCCTCCATATGGACAGTGCTGTAATTACAATGATATGCAACGTGATAATATTCATTATTTTTTTAACTTAAAATAAATGAAGGACATACATTTAATTTATACCTACTTATATACCGTACCGTATTTACCCTCATCAAATACGACCCTGAATCTAAGACAATCTCCAGTTTTTCAGTGGTTCTGGATAGATTTTTTATCATGAATGAAGAAAATAATAATTATGGTAGACTTATTTTGTAATGTTAACAATTTTTTATTTACAAAACAAAACACCTATGTTGATTTAAAATCTAACTAGGGTTGCAGAATTGCTAAGGAATTTATTTTTTGTTTCAAATATTGCTTTTGCATAAGAAGGTTAACGGTGAAAAAGTTCATAAAAAGCATGAGAAGCTAATTTTTATCATGGCAAGTGATAATCGTTTGTGAAAATCCGAGTTTCATTCATACCCTACTTCCCCTGGATACTAACATCGAACTCGATTATTAACACACCTGCTTCTTAACCCTTTCACTGTCATGTATATTTTGCATACACAAGCCCACTCTGTCGGGTTTTTTTAACTGAAAAAAGCAATTTTTGGAAAAACAGTTGTATTATCAAATATTTTAAGCAAAATGTAATTAAAATTATGTAAAAAACATCCCTCATCCAAAAAATAATTTTCTGAGTCACTTTCCACTATAAATCCTTTAATTTCGTCATCCCGCAATGTTGTTTGATTTCCTCGCCACGCCATCTTGACTTTAGTGAGTGAGCTCAAGAAAGTAGATATTTCACTCGTAAATATAAACTAAAAACTATAGATGAACCTTGGAACCAGTGCAGTATTTTTTCTGTACAACATCTTTGCACTTTAGCGCGCGCAATTCAATTAGCTCTAAGGCTCCACGTATATGTACGGGTTTGACAAAGTGAGCCCTGCACAAAAACGTATATTTACGGGTTTGACAACACCGGCATGTTGTCACACAACGTATATTTACGGGTTTGACAGTGAAAAGGTTAAACGTGACACTTTCACTTTCACAATGATATACAGAAAATAAAATAATATAAAGCAAAGAGATATAGGAAGAACCCTGTAAGTATTAACAATTGTTTGTTTAAAATCGATTCGAGTTTTCTCATTACATCTTACTTGACAAGCGCTAGCTATATAGACAAAGACTTAAATACCGAACAAGTTGATAATTCATTATTTGTTTTTAAATCTATTTTTATTATTGTGAATGGCTGGATTTTTAATATTGTAGTGAAGTAATTGTAAATTGTAATCAAAAACAGGCCAATGAAATAAAATTCAATTTGATTATGTCCATCACTAACCCCAACCCATTTGAGAAGTTAACAGCGTCAAGATGTTTAGCTTATAGTATCAATTATTGCGATACAGTATATACTATGGTTATCGAGTATCATATCGAACCACAACTAGGTAGTTATTATTAACGATAACCTAAAAAATAGCCTAAAAATTCATGAAAATAACCAAATATTCTGTGATATGTTATACCTTTAAAATCTGTGAAAATGGATAAAATCTCTAAAAAAAAGGCAGCCCTGTACTATTGTATTTATATTAAATAAAGATGTAAAATGTTACTTTTTGATGTAGGCCTAATCCATTCCTTAGTCTGCGATTTTAAGATGACCCCTAGATTTTGAAGCTACAAATTTGAGAAAAAAACTCATCTTAGATTCAGATAAATACTGTAATATATAAGTTATCATAAGAAACAAAGTAATACTATGAATGTGAGATTTCAAGCCAGCCCCCGGGTGGAAGTGGAAACTGAGTAATCTTTTATTTGAGTAAAAATTATGCAAAGCATTTACTTACATAAGTGTTCGCTATTATGTTCAAGGCACTCTCATCTGGAGTAGTTGTTACTGATGGTATAACTGTTGCTGTAGTACTTAGATCCAAAGCATCTCTTTCAGTCAAATTATCAGTTGACCTATGTAATGTATCTGTACCATCTTCAACTGTGTTACCTAATGTAGCATTTGTTACAGACTCATTCCCAACTGAACCAACTTCATTATTAACTAACGCAAGTGTAGAAGAAGCATCAACAATAGGTGAGACAGGAGTTTCATTGTTAGATGGAGATAAAATAATATCATGTAGTTTCCTTTTAAAAGCAGCAAGCCTACGATATTCATTAGACTTTGAATCATTGTTTGAGTCACCAGAATTAGTCCCGCCTTGTGACATCTCGTTGGGGTCAGTTGTAAGCGAATTTATATTTTGGGTTCCACTACTTGTTGCTTGGCCAAGCAATACACTTTCATTACTGAGAGATTGATTAACTACAGAGCTAGAATTTGATGACCTCTCAACATTTTCAGAAGAAAACGGCGATAATATTTCATTCAATCGCTTTCTCAGCTCAACAGACACTTTAAGACTTGACAATAACTTTGAGTGAGTATTCCTGACATTTGTTATATCATCATGAGCAGGTTTTGCCCCCTCATTAGCATTGCAAGAAGTGTTATCGGTAATATGATTCTGTGAAGAAGTTTGTTCTGAAGTAGTAAGAACATTATTCAAACTTGCACTCAAACCAATTTGAGTATTGTCTTCCCTTGAAGTTGTTGGTTGAAGAGTTTGATTTGATAATTGAACACATCGAGAACCACGTGGTTTAGTGGTTATTGTCATTGTCTGGTTAGGCGGAAGCATTATTGGACTCTCAGATTCAAAGTTTGAATCTTGGGTCAAGCTGGTTCCTGGCCTAAGACATGAACTTGGATTATTTTCTGCAAGCAATGATGTATTATTTGGTCTGCCAAGTCTTACATTTGTACCTCGATTTGGTAAAACTGTTGTATTTTGTACATTATTTATGTCTCTTGTTGACATATTGTTGGTATTGCGTGTTGGAAGGGAGTCATGGCCCAATCGTGTCTCCCTGTATCCAGTGGTTTCTAAAAGACTTTCAAGATTCCTACCAAAGAGTTCCCTTTCTTCTCTAGTTCGAGTTCGCAAATTTGGCGAGTTAGGTCTGTCAGAGTTAGAAGTACCCAAATATATTCCTTGTGTCTCCCTTCGTATATGATAAGGATTCCTAGGGGCCGGATGATTTGAATGTACCAACAATGGCTCAGAACTGTTTTGAGAAGTGGAAGTCTCTGCTGAAAAGTGTTGTAACTCCTCCATTGATGCGTGGAAGCGAGCTCTTTGTTCTGCTAAGTTGTAGCGATTGATCCTATTTGACCACCATCTTGAGTTAGTATCGCATGTAGTAGAAGGCAAATTAGAAGGAGTTGGGTTTGAGGTGGCATCACAAGTAGTTGAATGCGGGTTAGAAGCACTCCGACTTGATTCAAGATTGCAAGTGCACAGAGTTGACTCAGGGTTGACAGAACTTTGATTGGACTCAGAATTGGAACCCCTTGAAGGTAAACTGGGATTACACAATGTCATAAGGCTAGGCCTATTAGGTAAACAACGGTGTATTGGAATGTCATAGGAGGGAGGCGGATTTGGTATATCAGTATTAACTAAACGCTGTAAATCTTGAAAGTGTCGAAGGTTTGTGTTTTGATATGACTCATTATGGGTCGAGCGGGGATGTGAAGGCTCTGAGTAGTTATAGTAATTGGGTAAGTCAAGGTTGATTGATCGAATCGGTGGATAGCTTTGTCTTGAATGGTTTCTTATTCTTGAATGAGTGAAAGATGGTGCTGGCAGGGTGCCCGAGTAGTTTGGACCCTCGCTGTCTCTAGTTTCCTCTAGTCGTTGATGAGCACGTCTCAGATATTGCAACATTATTAATGGCAGACTGCCATTAGATCCCCTTTCTCGGGATGTGCTAGGCCTAGTTAATCTTGTCCGAGGTGGTCGGCGGCTGCGGCTATGTCTGCTCTGAGTGCGGTGATGGAAGTCAGAAAATTGTGATTCAGCATCTACATCCATGGGATCTGTGCCTCGATCCATCTAAGCAAACATAGTATACACATAAAACATTAGCGAGATTTAGCCCAAACAACAAAGAAAACAATCATTTGAAAAAGGTGCTTTTATTACTTTCAGCTCAATAAAGATATTCATGGCTAAGCAATAAAAAAAAGTATCGAGACACGATAACGAGACAAGAAAACTTCCTTTGAAAGCATAAAAATGTAAATTATGTTTATTAAAATAAATATATAGTTTATAAAATTAAAATAAATATATAGTTTATAAAGTTCATTTAGACATTTGGACTGGTGCTTGCTTAGGATTTATCTTATAGTTAATTCAAACACTCAAGATATAGCTCATACATATTTTAAATGCAATTAATAAAATGGTGATAGTTGCAATATATACCAGTTATAATTTAATTTTGTATTGTAACAGCCTATAATATCAAAGTATGATATTAAGTAAAAATATTTATAGCCAAAACATTTCTTAAGGAAGGCTGTTTTGGGGGAAAAATTGCTGCCTATTTTCTGGTCTGTACGGTATTATAAATTCTCTGTTTGGTTTGTAACTTTCTTGGGGCAGTTATTAAATTTTCCATTTTTTTCAAATATGTCGAGTTTTTGAGATTCATTCTTAACTTTCAAGACTATAATAAGTTTTTTATTCTCGTCTGATCAATATATTTTTGAGTCTTGCACATCCTTACTAAAAATAGTCACAGTCCAGACATCTGAATAACTTCTAGAGCAAAGATTTTTAGTTTGAAAGGTTCAACGTCCTTGCTAGGGAGTGTGAAACAATTTATGATCAATCTACTTAGAAATAGAAATCTGATACTAAGAAAAACACCGATCTGTAACAGAGAGTGTAGAAAGATTATCACCAAAATGTGGGGCCAAGCATAAATGAAGTTTGTAAAGATTTAGGATTAAAAGAGGATTTTAGTTAGCAATCGAGTTGGACAATTCACTTGATTCCCTAACATCAAGCTCTGACTGACACGTGAGCCATGTTGCACTTCATTTTGCTCTCTCTCTTTTTTGTGCAGTCAGGTTTGTAAATAGATCTCTGAATGCGTAGGCCCCTAGTAATTTGATGGTTTGATAATCAATTTACATTTGCGTGATAGATAACTATTAGCAGGGCTGTGGAGTCGGCACGCCAGGCCTTTAACTCAGACTCCTCATTTTTCTACTCGCCAACCTTTAATCCTTCAAAAATGGCTCAAGTATATTAATTATTAATAACAAATTTACTGCCGTAAAATGCTCAAATACAGATTAATTCATGGGAAGCTTCTTTGATATTGTGGATTTATTATGAGTGTGCGAAGCTTCGAGAATTTTGAAGTCAAAGCGAATATTAATTAGCTTCGACTTTGACTGACAAAATTTACTTCGAAAAATTCGAAGCTTTGGCAAAAAAAAAAAGAGTATTTTCAATTTTAACCATTCTGAGCTGTTATTCTAATAAATTGTATTCATGTTTACCACACACAATTCACAATTTAAAACAAATAAAACTTTGAATTATAGAATGATTATTAATATGTATGAGGCGCAAGCTTCTAATACAAATTATTTTCATTTGTTTACCTTACGAACAATGGGCCCTATCGATTTATAGGTTAGATATCGATTAGTTCGATATTTTTGAATATGTATTGACACAAAAGGACATGGTTATAAAACTACTAGTTGATTGTGACTCTTGACATAAATATTTCTACTGATATTAGCGACCACTTTTAATAAATGGTGATCACACCATTTTTGTTAAAAAAAATAATGTTCTGGTAAGTATTCTTTTCCTTATTCTCTATGAATAAATAACTTGTAAATTAAAAACTTGATATAAAATAGAAAAAAATAATTTTGAGACAGAATAAAAGTAAACATATTTACCCTTTAATGATTAAATTGTGTTTCAATTTTAAATTATACTTTTTTAAATTAAATATTAATTTATTTATTTATATTAACCCAAAAACTTGATGGAAAATTCGATAACCTCATGTTGGCAACATTTGACTTTGAAACTATAATCAGAATAAATGTATTTACTAAACAGTTTCATAATTCATGTTTAATTCTGAGCTGCTATATTTTTCTTATTAACTTCTTAATAGTTTTGGTTAGGCCTACGAAAATGTCTTAAACAAAGAAAAATAAAAGTGAAATATGGTGATTTTTCACAAGAACTTTTGATAAGAAAACTGCCCAATGTAATATATGCCTGAAAAAATACAAGACGCCAACAGGTGACTTAATTGCTATAAAAGACGTGTTTCTTTTTAAAACAATGCATATTTTTCTCGTAATACCACCCAATCGCAATAGACAACAAGAGTGAAGTGAAGATTACCTAAATGAACCAGGAGTGCCTAGACCAACAAACCCCTATTTCTGGTGGAGGGAAGAGGGTTCTCGAAAATACCCTAAAGTCTCCAAGGTAGCCCTCAAATTCCTGGGAATACCTTCTACAAGTGTGTGTAGTGAAAGGGTATTTTCTAGTTCAGGAAACATTGTAACTGCCAGACGAGAATTGTTGACTCCTATTCATGTCGAGGAATTAAAATCCCTTCAAAATAACTTGAGGAAAAAGTGACACTTCTAACTTCCTGTGTAGATATTTTCTTACAATGTTTGTTTTTATTTTAACTTATAAAAACGGTTTGATTTTGATATAATTTATCTTAATATGCATTCTTTTTAAAAATAAGTTATAAAATAACCTGCCCTGAAGTGAATATAATATAGTATCCTATATTGTTTTATAAAACACCCAAGTAAATGTTTTTTAGTGGACCTACATAATTTTTTTTGTGTATTATTACATAATTAGGCTAAATTGTAATGTTTTATTAAGTTAGATAAAATGTATCAATTTAATAGCATTTGAACTAAATATGTATATATTAAGGCTAAAAACATCCAAGTTTTTTTAGAAAAATAATTTGTTTTCAGAGCTATTATAAGTTGTTTAAATTTTATTCGAACTTCGATTTGACTTTGAGAATGTTCTCAAATATTCGCTTCAACTTCGCTTCAAACTGAAAAAACTGGCTTCGCACACCCCTAGAATTTATATTTGAATAAATTTGTTAGTACAAATTACAAATATTGATCATAAAGAATAAAAAAGGATAAAATTAAAATGATATATTTACCATATATTGTTTTAATATTTTAAAGTTTTTATTTTGAAGAAGATGAAACAAGGGAAAACACCGGGTTTGGACGGACTGACTGTGGAAATGATAAGAGCTACAGATGAAGTAGGTATATGATGGTTATACAGGGTGCTCAGAGTGGTTTGGAAGGAGAACAAGGTACAGGAAGACTGGAAAAAGGGAGTTAAATACTTATTTTCAAGAAAGGAGACAGAAAGAGGTGTACAAAGTAGAGGGGGATGCACTGATGTGCCACTGTACAAAAGTATATGAGAAGATACTGGAAAAGAGAATAAGAAATAAAATGAAAGGAAGGTGGAGAGAGGAACAACATGGATTTAGGGAACACAGATCTACAATAAACTTAATCTTTGCCAAAAGACAACTGATGTAAAGAAGGTATGGATATTGGAAAGAATGGGTAGTGGTATTTATGGATCTGGAGAAGATATATGATAGCACGGATAGAAATAAAGTTTGGAAAGTGAGGGAGGAGGCCGAAGTGGAAAGAGGAGTTGTAATGAGAGTGAAAAGCATGTATGAGGATAACAGGAGTTGTGTTAAGAAAGAAAATGGAAGGAGTGGTTCCAAATAGATAATGGAGTGAAGCGGAGCAGTACCCTCTCACCATTACTATTTGTAACGTTAATGGAAATGGTCATGAACAAAGTGGCAGGAAAACTCAGGGAGGAAAGAATGAAAGCCATGATGTTTGCTGATGACTTGATAGTATGGGGGGAGAAGGAAGAGGAAGTACAGGAACAGCTATAGGAATGGAATGAAGAAGTGAAAGAGTGTGGAATGAAATTTAGCATGGCAAAGTGTGAAGTGATGGTAATGACAAGGAAGAGGGTAAGGCCTAATAAAGCTGTAAGGTCGGATGGAGTAGAGCTGAGAAAAGTACAGAATGTAAAATATCTTGAAAACGTGATTGAGGAGAAAGGTGGAAGTAGAGAGGATTTAATGAGAAGAGGACAGCAGGGAGAGTTGTTCTAGAGGTGCGTAAGAGACCTGCTTTGGAGAAGAGAAGTGTCCTTGAAGTGTAAGGAAGTGATTTGCAAGGCGTACTTTGTACCCATTGTATTATATGCAGCAGAGTTTGTGAGGAGCATGTCAGCTGTCACAGGGAGAAACAAGATTAGGAATGAAGTTATTGGGAAAGAGTTGGGGTACAGGGAGTACATGAGATAGTACAGGAAGAGAGACTGAGAAGGTGTGGACATGTAATGAGGATGTAAAAAGAGAGGATGTCAAAGAAAACGTTGGAAATGATGTAAGTAAGAAACAGACAGCAAGGGAAGCCAAGAAAGAGAAGGGAGGAGCAGATAACAGAAAGTGTTCAAGTGAGAGGATAAGAATGGAAGAAATTAAAGGAGGAAGAATGTTGGAAGGATAGAGGAAGATAGAGGCATTTTACTAAAGTGACCCGGCCACAGGCTGGAAACAGTTGATGATGATGATGATTTTGAAGCAGGGACATTTTTACCGACTCTGACTTTACACAATTTGCTTCAGACTTAGAATCCACAGCCCTGACTATTAGTACAATTTTGTGTACTTTCTGTATAGTTTTGGCGTAGTTTTTTGAAGTCAGAATATGTTGGCTATACATGTGGATATTTGAATAGAGATTTAAATGGGAAAGGGTGTCACAAAACTGTCCAGTTAGCATGGGCTGAGGGTTGTATATCAAGTTTTTGATTGAGAATTACTATTTTAAAGGCAAACATGTTACACTATTTTCCAGGTGGGAAATCCCAGAGTTGCCTCTGGCTGTTGAGGGTCTCTACCAACATCCCCATTTCATCTCTGAAACTATTTGAATATAACATGAAGATTATTTTTCTCAACTCTTTTATTCAACATTTTCTTGGGTAATGAATGAATGTGTATGGTTCCTTTTGAGAAAATATTATTTTTAAAAAAATCTTACTCTGCAATGTTATTTATTCCATAAGATAAAGAAAAGTGTCCCAATAAAAATATTTTGATTGTGTAGTTAAATAATGAGTTAATTAATTAAAATGTCAACATCCGAATAGACACATGACAACTTTGCATGGAAATAACTATTCTCTGAATGTATTAATCCATCTAAAATTTAACTTTAATTTAATTTTAATAGGACTTCGAAGGTTAGGTTAAGATTGGTTGATTAATTTTTTTTAAGGTTAAGTTTAGCTTGTTTGATTTAAAAAAAATTATAAACACATAAAGGTTATATTTATCTTACCCTTTTATTACCTTTATTAAGCACAGATTGTAGTTCTTTTAGTGAATTAACATTAATCAAACTCTCACATATAGTTTTATTTAACCCTCTATAAAAGAAAAACTCATGTAACTACAAGCAGTGCTAAAAAAAAAAGAGGTAGCCACAAAAAAAGTATTAATATAACTAAAGAGTTTCAAACTTAAAAAACCCTAATACACTAAAACACCTATTATAGTTAATCACAATAATTAGATAAAAATAATCTTGTATGTGTTTACAGTAAAAAAAATCAAACTAGCTTAACCCAATCTACCAAAAAAATTAATCAATTAAGCTTAACCGAACCTTTAAAGTCAATTAAAACCAATTAAAATACCATTTTGGATGGTTAATACATTTAGAAAATAGATGATTTCATTCAAAGTTGTCGTATGTATTCTGATAAATAATTAATTAAGTAAAATGTCTAACTACCCAATTTAAATATTTTAGTGGGTGAAGCTTTTTTTATTGTCATATGGAATAATTAATAACACTGCAAGGTAAGATTTTTTTTGGAAAGTAATACTTTCTCAAAAGGGACCATAAACGTTCTCTACCCTTTTTCTTCTTTCTTCACAACTTATCTAGTTTTACTTTTGAGTATGAATTTTCTTACCGTGGCCGCTGGCAGAGAACGTGAAAGTTCTGAGTAGCGTTGAACAAGCATCTCATATTGGTCAACGAGGGAACGATAACATCCTGAAATACTACGACGATCACTGTCACGTTCCGGGCCAAAAAACCGATGGGTGTTACGGTATGTCAGATGAGTGTGATGGGGTGTTGGGGCCACAAGTCTATCCCATTGTGTATGATTTGGGGGTGCGTTAGAAATGCCCGTGATAAGTTTATGACCCAAAGAGTCAAAAGAAACATATCTGAAACAGAAATTAAATATGTAGGAGTAATATTTCATATAAACTTATATGCTGCCACAAATTTACAAGAGTGATATGTTCAATACTATCGTTAAAATTTATATCAAATAGCTGGGTACTTCTAGCGTTGAGGAGAAATAAAAATTATTAATTCAATTAAGTTTAAATAATTGGATTTCTCTATTATATAGATTAAGAAAAAGAGTATTTTAGTTTTTCTTAAAACACATTAAAGGTAAAAATACAATTAAAATCTACAATACATTTAATCTAGAATACCATGATGCTAAGTTAACAAAACAAAGTTTAGCGATTAATGATTAGAGTTTGTGAGCAAACAACCTTCCGAGACACAATGTGAAAAAAGAAAAAAAGGGAAAGTTGCTCATGCTTGATTGCTATTTTTTTACTGTATAGATAATTAGATTTATCTTAACTATACCTAAACAATTTTTTTTTTGCAGATCTTTAATGTCAGTAAAAGCTGAAAGTCTTGGCCTACTAATAACAAAGATTGTATTTCTTGATTGCCATTTTCCCCTTACTTAACACAGCCCAAGAGTCATCCATTTAGAGAACAAAAAGTCACTCAATTCTTGCCCAATTTCCCACCACATGAATTCAGATTTCTATATTTGACTGAGATTCAAACTAGGAGACTATATATGTTTAACCGTCAAAACATGACTGCTTAAAATCTACAATTATCATACTTTATGGCATAAGAAACTCGAAAGCTCATTGCCTAATAGTACATACCACTTATCCCTGTCTTGAGCTAGTTCTATCCAGTCCACCTCATTACATCCTCTTTCAGGTCCACTCTAGTGTTATCCCCCCATCTGAGTCTATGTCTTCCCAATAGTCTCTTCACATTGGATTTGCTAGTCAGTACCCTGAACAAGGTTCTAGATCAACCATCTGTGCAGCATGTCCTGCCCACCATAATCTTAAAGAGACTTAACGATATTTTTTTTTAATATTTGATGAGTACAGGGTATGTTACTAATCATTTTGTAACCTCCTCCCTTCCTCAGTAACCTCAACCCTTTTGAGACCAAATATTCTCCTAAGCACCTTGTTTTTCGAGCGCCTTAAATTTATTTTCGACATGTAAGGTAAGAACACGTTTCACATCCATAAAGAATCAGTAAAAATATTGTTTTGTTTAAGCCTATTATGAGTTTCACATTTCTTGAAAGCAGGCGAGATGTCAACAACTTACTGAGTAATAGAATGCATTGCCCAAATGTATTCTTTTCCTAATTTCCACTCAAATATCGTTATTGCAATTTAAAATTGTTCCTAATTATTTAAACTCATTAAGCATGTTCAATTATATGTTGTTCAAAGTAATATTTAATTATTGTTCTCTATTTGTGTTCTATGTGTGATCATACAAGTAGTTTTTTCAGCATTTACTCCTAAGCCTATTTCCTTACTAACCTCTATTAAAATTTCTGCATTTCTAACATTTGCGACAGCTTCATTACTATCGCCCAATAAAGCTATTTATTAATAATAATAATTATTATTATTAATAATAGCACCGCGTCTTACTTACCGTTCGGGTTATACGCACTTACGCTAATGTGTAATGGTAGGGTGATTATGAGATGAAATGGAGGACCTACAGTTTAACGTGGGATCCGAACCACGGTGGAGGCCTGGCATTCCACACATTCACAAGTTGCGATTAATACACGTCTTGTCAGAGGTGAAGGAAGGGTTTGGTAATCAGATAAATCTGTTCCAGGACCGAGGATTGAACCTCGGACCCTCAGCACAGAAGTCTGACACCTTACCCCTAGACCGCCAGGTCACCCAAAAAAGCTAAATCATCTGCATATCCTAATAGCTGCAGAGCACTGTTTAATGTCAAAATCCTTCCCTAAGCCCTTGCATTGCCCTAGTAGCAAGGCTAGATTAAAAAGTAATGTGGAAAGTGCATCTCATTGTTTCAACCCATTATTTATTTCAAAAGTATCTGCTAAGTGAGAGCCAACCCAAACCCTGCCATGTGTGTCAAACATACTTGTGTTATATTCTTTAAATTGAAAAATGACACTTGTGCACAAGAATTAAACCATGGATCTTTGGATTAACATGGCAATACTCTGCCCACAGAGCTATCTAGGAGTCGGCCTGTGCCTAGGGTTATTCTTCACTCATATTTTTAGGGCAGAGTCTATGATGGACGTGCGTAAAATAGCAAAGCTATTATATTTATTAGTTACGGTTTTAGTCGCATCTAAATATCATATTCTTTAAAAATATTATTTTTATGACACAACCTGTACAAGGGAATCGGACAGTGGAGCTTTGCCGAGCTAAGTCAAAGGTAAAAGGCTCAATTCTCGTGTACAGGTGTCATTTTTCAATTGAAAGAATATGATATTTAAATGCGGCTATAACCTTAATCAACGGATATAATAGCTTGGCTATTTAATCCATACCTCAATCAGCTTGACAAATTTATTTTGTTTATATATTATATACTGTACTGTATTTTTTGTATTTGTATATTGTAACATTTTACAACACTTTGAAAAGATTTAAAATTAGATTCAAGATGTGAAAATAAAATATAGATTTAGATTAAAAAAGATGTGTATTAATCTCATTCCAAATTCAGATAACTTACTAAATGGCTGAAGTGAAGAGAAAACTAGGGTAGGTCTAGTACATGCCTGTATCATAAGACTTAAATGATCTTGTATCTTGAATAGAGTATAAGTGATCCAAGTCATTTGCAAAATGTTAATACCCAAAATTCTCTAACTTATCTCAGACACCTTAACTCAGTCGGTAAAGTGTCTGTCTGCTGAGCTAAGGATCCTGGGTTGATCCCCGGCATGGCAAAAAAATATATCATTGGTGAAATGCGGGCCTACCCTGTTGTGCCTGTCCTAGCTTTAAGATATATTATAAGTCCTAATAAGCTATGACAGGCCTAGCAAGCCAGTAGTGGAAAATATATGGCTTGAATAAAAAATTGACCCAGGCCACAGGCGGGAAACAGTTATGGATGTAAAGTAAATTCTATAACTTATGAAGTAGCTTGCTTTTAAGATGGAAAACCCCTACAACAAATCCCGACCAGTCTCTGGATGGCTCAAATGGTAGAACATTTGGCCTCCAGGCACAATGTCGACTTACCTAACTTTCTCTTTCTCGTTAGCAGTGTAACACTTGGTGAAAGGCGTTGCTTCACTCCAATCCCAGAAGTGGAGCTCATTGTATGTCGCAATGACAAGCATGCGGTCTGTGGGGTGAAATGCCAGGGATGCTATAACAGTGTGTCCTTCAGTCACCCACACCTCGCTTCCACCCTATGCACACATTTCAATAATTAGTTGTGGATGTAGAAAAACACTTCCGTTGTATAGCTGCTAAGACTTTGAAGAAAAATAATTACTATTTATTCACAGAAAATATTTAACTTTTTCTAAAACTGACAAATTTACACTAAATGAACCTTATTTTGGTTTACTTTTACTTGACCCTGATTTTTATAGGAAGCCCTCTTTCGACCACCAATATTGATTGAAAGTCACTTTTGGCACTGTAAAAATATGTCTTATTTGATTTATTAATTATAGAGTTAATCAAAAAAGTTATCAAAAACTTCCAATAAGATTTCCTTATGGATCACTGTGTAATGTATCTTTGTATTATCAACTAACCCATTCCCTGACGTGTGTTTAGCACAGCGATCTACGAAGGCCTGGCAGCCATTTTTATGCCTGTTTACTCCTGACTAATCCAACACTTATTTATGCTACTCATCTATTTTCTCCTTTAATGCTTAATTCATGGTCAAGGTATAGCAATGAAGTGATAGCCCCATCTATCGAGGCAACTGGGGAAATGTTTTCCTTTGATTAACTGATGTTTGTCATTTGACCTGTCATTTAGGAAACTTTTATAGTGGGGATACATTAGACTTTGAGTCATAACCAAGGGGTACAATCTATAAATAGTTTGAGAACCAATTAATTTATCATTTAGCTAAATTAACAAATGTTATGATTTATTTTCTAAAATGATAACATTTAGTTAATATTTCTATTTTCTAAAGAAACTTAAGAAATGATGCGGGGAAGTAAGCCCTCTTATATTTATGATGTTTTCTAAAGATTAATAGATAAAATGAATATCTAGAATTATAAAATAGGTGACCCATATTTATTTCAGGCAAAATAAGCAATTAAATGCATAATATACCAATGCATAGTTGGATTAAAATAGCTCAAATCAAGGCTAAATTGTATTAAAATAGAACATATTAGGATTGTGTTCAAATGGTTTCATGATGGTTCATGACCAGGAGTTCATCCAGAGACTGAATGAGTAGCAGTTCAGTTGTGTTTGGTACTTCAACAGAGGATATCGTTAAACATAGGACCTCTTCTGCATGGTCTAGGAATTTAAGTCAGGATATTTTAATTGTACATAGTTACCATGTTCAAACTATGAGAATTGTGTAAAAACTTGTATTATATATATATATTATGTTTTTCGATTAAATAGCTTTGATACCTCTCTTGTGTGTTAAATGTGTGTGCGCTCCCATCCTCTAACATGGTCTTTTAAAAAAATTTCTGTGCATTCTCATCACTAAGCATAATATTTTCTAACAAACTTAAACAGACTTTTATATACCGGCAGATTTTTTACTATTGCTTAAAATATCATTAAAATCTCAAGTGTGAATTTTATCAGTTACTTAAACCCTTCCTGAGGGTGACAATTTCTGTAGTACAATAATTCAAGCCTGTAAATACATTACAAATTACTGACAACTGATGACGTCGCACATCCTGCAGCGCACTTCACCCGTGGATGACTTGAGATGTTGTGCGTGATAAAGAAGTTTATGAATTAAATATAATTAATTAAAATATAAACCTAATATGTAATGGTGTGCGAAGCTTCAAAAAGTCGAAGTCAAAGGTCAAATCTCCTTTGGCTTCAACGTCAACATCTACAATAGCCTTCGCATATTCGAAAGATTTCAAAGGATAAATCTTTGATAAATTATCAAACGATTTAATTTTATCTTACTAAATATTACATTTTTCAATATTTGATCATTTTAAAACCGTTACTAAAAAGAATTTTAACACCAACTAGTAATTTAACTACCAAAACGTAAGCATAGATCAAAAGCGGGTAAGTAAATGTTAATAAATTATATTCACTATCGCCAACATAATTTTGTAAGAAATAAAGATACCTATAAAGAAATAACACCATGGTCATTGGTATGAAGCAGAGAAAGCACTTTAGTTGCGCTATCATTACAGCTCGCGTCTAATGTTTAGTCCTTAATATCCTATCTCTTTGGAATTATCTGTGACAAATTTACAAGTGCATTTTGACACAGAAATTTTTCATAGCTTCTTCGCATTTTCTTTATTATTCAAAATGGCTGATACGGAAAGCGGGAAATGAAAACAGAATTGAATTTATAATTATTATTATCAGAGAAATGCAGATAAAAAGACATTCATATGTAAAATTTGCAAAAAAATATTATAAACTCCAAGATGTAAGTAAATATTAAGACTTTATTAATAATTTACTAAGCTTATCAGTAAGCCTGTGTGCATTAATTATCAATATAATCCTTAGGCCACAAATAAGGGAATTTTCCTGGTCCTTGTTACTAACAATATCTAGAAAATAAGTTAATTTAAAAATTAAAAATAGCGTTAAGTGACAACAACAAAAATCCTAGGTAGCTTTGACTTCGACTTTTCTTCGCAAGTTTCAAGATTCACTTCACATTTAAAAAGTGGCCTTCGTACACCCCTACTAATATGACAAGAATAACTAGTTTTGAGACAGTGTCAAACCAAGGTACCTGTTATTAATACCCTTTAATGTGCATACAAGCAATCAAAATACAACACAAATTATTTAATGATCAAATTGTATTGGAAGATGGACGTCTTTGTTGATTTTATGAATGTAATGAAACAATAATAGGAAAAACGAATATAATAAAGAGTGAGATAAAAGATTTCAAGAGAATCTTTAACATGGAATTATGCAATCAAACAAATTACCAGGTAATGGCATTAAACATCGAACTCACATGTGCTAGGGATGGTTTTTCTAAAATGTAGTTCCACTCTCCCTCCAAACAAATGCAGTTACACTTCCTCTAAATTCAAACTTACTCATCTCTAACCCATTACTGCAATTAGTGCATAAACGTATACAAGTGCTTAGGCATATAACCTGAACGGGTAGTAAGAAAAAAAGAAAAAAACTCACATGTAGATCCCACACCCTGACTTGGCCCCCCAAGCAGCCAGTGGCGAGAATCTGATTGGACGTTGGATGGAAAGCTATACACCATGGTGTACGTGGGTGTCCAGAGAGGGTGTTGAGGTTCTTACCAGTCTTCAAATCAGTGACATATACATTATGATTACCATGTGTGGAGGCCACTTTTGTCCTGTAAATCATATGAAACTTAAATATGGATGTACAGTTTATGATATAAATTAGTATATTTCATTCAAAAATACATCAAATGTTTGATACTTGTATGTGTTTTTATCCTTTTTTCATGTGCCTTCTTCTATACATGAAAATCATATATTAGAAATAACAAATTTGGGCCAAGCTATGTTTGTATACAGTTCAATTATCTTATTAAACTATTTTTAAGACTGGCTTAAGACAAATACATTTGTGGTGAAACATCTAACAAAAATATTAGGCCTATGTTTACACTTCATACAATTCAGTGAAAAATAAGCACTAATAATCCAAGTAATTATATTAAGATAGCACTATTGTCATCATATGCCGATTGCAAGAACGTCAATCAAAATAATTAACCAGTTTAAACAACTATAACACTCACAATTATAAATTATTTATAAAATCATAAGCTATGGAAAAGAGAGAACTGACTAACAGTCCCACCTCCCCTTATTCACAAATAAGTAAATACTAATACTCTCAAGAATTTCAGAGTTTTAGCAACTATAATACCCACAGGAATAAATTATCAATTGAATCACATGCTATGACGGGGCTCAGACGCACTCTAGTGGGCTTCATCGTATTGTCGGCAAGATAGTGGCACGGACGATCATATGACGCACTTAAAAAGATCCATGATTGCAATTCTACCATATGACGTCCAACGAATGACATGTCATCATATTGTCACGTCATAGAGACCCGTAATTGTCTTGCTGGTAGTGGAAAAATATGGCTTTAAAAAACTGACCCGGGCCGGAAATAGTACGTGTCATTCCCTTACAGGGTAGGCAAGAAACTGTGCAGATAGATAAAAAAATTCAGTACTTAATCCATCAACACTGTCTCCCCATTTCCCCATTCTTGCATACTCCCTTCACTTCAACAACATCCATACATAAAATCATACATGCTCTTTTATAATTATTAAAACTCTTATAGTGTTTTTCTTTTTCACACATTCATCTACAGCATTTTGCCACATCTTAAATGGCAGCAATCTAGTGCAGTAAAATAACAGTTTTATATATATATATATATATATATATATATATATATATATATATATATAAAAACACACACACACAGTTTTATTAATTTAATTAACACAACACATCCACTATACTATATCTAAAACTATAATTAAAATATTAAAACACAAACTCTGCACTTCTTTCTCACTCCAGGCAGTGGTATACAAGCTAGCCACGAAGGTGTTGTTGGCAGCATTTTGTGACCACCTTTGCGCGTAGCACTCTGTCAATACTAGTTTTTACACATACAATTCTTAGATATCTCACTCCAACTGCATTCACCTTGACCTTGTGTTTCTCCTGCCCAAACAAAGCTTCACATCCATACAACGTTGGCGTCAACCCACACTTTTATACACTGCCATCTTTGCTGCTTTTGATATTTCTTCATTCTTTGCAAAAGTCCACATATATCAAACTACTCTTCAAGATCCATTCACCTGTCTGTTTGTCACCACCACACCTTCCTAACATTCTCTCTGAAGTTTCTATTTGGGTAACCACTCATCCACCCATATCACCTAACCAAATAATTCTTTCACCTGGTTCACATGCATTCAAGACTACCATTAGGGGGTTAGGAGGTAAGGCGGTGCACTAATACACTAGTAAAAAATTAACAAACTAAATGTATCAAATCATCAAGAAGACTATTTGGTGATTTTCCCCTTCTAACTTTTTAAATTGTGATTTTTACCCAATTGTTGTCAATGAGGTTGCTTCTTTTCTTATGTTTGTAAGTGTACATTCATAAATTTAGAGAGTGAATGCAGCTAAAAATAAATTTAATGAATTAAAAACTATATTTGTGTGTTCAAAATTAATGCTTTAAGGTGTGCAAGATTGAACATTACTATCAACTCTAGGATTTATCTGAATTATAAACAAAAAATGCTATGAATAAAGTTTGAATGTTTGGTTCATATATATAAATATTTCACCACCTTATTTACCAAAAGCTGATATTTCTTGACACAGGTCATTAGATAACATGAAACATTAATGTAAAATGCAAAATTATTTAAAAAATTCTGATTACAAAATAATCTAACTTGTTCGAGTTTGGTAATATAATCTGACCATTCCACTCACCCATCAGGACTGTACACCATAAGAAATGTAGATCGACATATGCCAGGAAGTTCACATTTCTGTAATGAAATAAATTAATAAAGGTGAAAAAACCAAAAAGAGGTAGTGCTTATTAATCATTTATTAAAGTAAATGCAGGAACATCTGCAAATCTGTAAAAGAAGATGAATCACCTTACGTTTACTTGTCATGTGTATATCTAAAACAGAGTGAATGTGATCAATCATGGTTGCTGCTATTTTATTACTATCAAATTCTGTGTTTTCCAGGTTTTCCAGAAGAAATTTAAATTTTTTCGGACAGTTAGATTGAATGCAAGAGCAATAAAATTTAATTTTTCATCAAACTGACAAGTGTGAAGTACTCTAACTTATGATAAAAACATGATTTAAGATTGATGGAGGAATAAATCTTCTGTCGCTTCACAACCCTTATATGAGGCGTAATAAAATTTGTTTGAACCAGCGTGTTTAATTCTTTAGTTCACCTTTTTGTCCATCCAAAGACATGCTGTATTGAACTTTCAGTTAAATGTCCCAAATTAACAAATATTCTAGTTTTTATACTAGATTTTGCAAAATTCCCTGAATTTTATCGCTTTTTGCAGTGTGTGGCGGCCCTGTCAATGAGGCTTCTTTAAACTTGTGTCAGTACTTTAAACATTAAAAGCTATCCTCATTGCACTCTGTATTTTACGGAAACCTGTTCATAGAAGAGATGTATTTCCAGTCCTGTGAATTTGGCACAAGCATCAATACAAATACACTTGTAACAAACAACTGTAGAGATGGGAAGGAAAAAGAGTGTTCAACAGAAAATCAACTTTATATTTACTTTTGCTACACAATATACTTTCAGCCTGATAAAATTCTTGCAACAATTTAAGTATATTCAACCAATGTGGTCTTGGGGTAAAGTGTTGGCGTCAGGACCCAATCTTTGTAGGTTCAAACCCAGAAGGGTCAATGGATTTTTCTTGAGCGATAAAAATCTGTGGGACAGATTTTCTTCAGAGGGGAAGTAAAGCCGTCGGTCACATGTCAATTGTGGCATGTAAAAAGAACCCTAGAAGGTGTGTGAAAATACTTTTCCTGGCAACATTGATAGGTTCTTTCCTTTTCGCTCATAGAAATTCTCATCTGCTGATATAGTCAATTGGTTCAGAGAGTGCACGTTAAATACTTCAAATAGATTTAAAACAATAATTAACATATAGCAGCAATGACAATTTTTGTGAGTAGCTAACCCAGAATAAGAGAGGGGTAGAGGATTTGAATCAAAGGACATAGAGGTCGATCAGGGGGAACTATGTAGGGCAAATCTTGAGCAGTTCTGCTGGTATTCCCTCTATTCTTGGAGCTTTGTAAATGGCTAGTTATTTCATTGCCAATAAAAGTTCCTCTGTGGAATTTTTCCATCGGTCTCAAATTGCTCGCTGGTCATGGAGTTCTTGCCTATTGTTTCCAGAGATTGTTACTTTGCAAGCCATAAATGATGTTTGGCACTCCTTATATGAGCATATAGATGTCTGGTAAAGCCCTCCCTATTTTCATCTTCCATCATCCAACACTGCTGATTCCAGTACTTTTCTTTGTCTCTTCTAGCTTCTCTTTGAAACACTGCTTTCAGCCTCCTGAAAGTCTTATCTGTTACCAATCCTTTTGACCTTTATTTTTCTTCTGTGATGCTGATGGTTGCACCAGAAATCCATTGAGCTGACTTTGCAAGTTTCTTGCTCGTGCCGTATCTTGAGGTAGTTCCAATGATGGTTGTTTTGATTGATCTTCCCACAGCTCATTTGGTCGTGTTTCTTCAGTAGAAAGCAAGGCCAATCTGTTATTACTTCAACTACGTGGGTGAGGATAATCTTGTCCGTATCAATATTTTGCAAATGCTATTCATGTGGTGTTATAGAATCAAGTTTGACTGTGGCTACAAACAGTTGGTGATCTGACCAGCAAACGTTTTCACTGCCAAAGCTGAACTCTGCCATTTATTTTGACAAAGGATGTAGTCAATTTGATTTCTGTATTCTCCACTCAGTCACGTCCAGGTGTAAGGCCACTGCTTGGGTTGCTGGAACCAAGTATTAGTGATAATTAGCCTACTAGCCTGGCAAAATTGAATGAGTTTTTCACCCGCATCATTCCAGGCCAAATCGTCCAACAACTCCAAGTTCAGCTGCATTTTCCCCTTGGGAATTTAAATCTCCAATAATATAGAAAATGTTTATATTGGGTGTTTGTTTTATGGCTTCCCAGAGTTTACCGTAGAATCCTTCCTCAGATGTGCCTGCTGTCAGGGTGTATATTTGAGGAACTGTGTTGCTATATGGCTTCCCTGATTCAGATGGATACTACTCAATCAGAGGGTCCCCGGAAGCTTTCAAAGGTTTTGAAAACTTTCTTGTTCATGATGTAATTAACTCTTTTTCGTCTAGTGTTGGCTATTTTGATATGATCGTAATACAATCAAGTACATCATAAAATAAAAGGTGTGCAAAGGTCACTTTTTTTAGGTGGGCAAAGCTTGAAACACGCCAAGCAAAGTCGAAGTCGAAGAAAAGGTTTCTGTTGTCATATAGCTCCACTTTTAATTTTTAAATAATTCATCAAGTGCAAGATAAAGATAGAGAAAAAAAACACACTATATTTTTTATGCAGACATATCTTAGTTTATCTATGCTTACAATTTTAATGTCAATTAATAATTAGTTTGTGATAAAATGCTGTTCTAAAAGTGATTACAAGTTGAAATGTGTCATGTACAGTTAAATATTACAAATAGGTTGTATTGATGTCGTCTTCTTTGAAATGTTTCAAAGATATGAAACAACTGTGGGTGCCAAACCAAAGGAGATTTAATTTTACATTTTTAAGCTCCACATTTCCCTATATAGATAAGTTACATTTTTTCAAATATCACCAAAAAATTGAGGAGTGTTGGCTGCTATACAAGCAATGCATACACCATCTCAAAGTCACTTTATTGCTCCATGCCACACTGATCCCAATCACTGCCGGACAGGCCTACCGCAGCAATGAGGCAGGTATTTATCACAATAGACACGCAGTTCAGCTTGAACACAACTTCACAGCACTATGCAAGAGTATGCACAAGAAGCGCATCATGTTATTTCAATCACATATTCGGTCATCACATGGGAATAAGGCATAAATGTAAATTTCCCACAATAATAATCAAGATGCCAATGGGTATAGCTTTATGAATTAAAAATATGTGTCCGAGCAAAAGCAGTGATTAATGTAAAAATAATAATTTTCTAATGAAATAAAAGCTAAGACAGAAAAACTGAGAAAAGTGAAATGTCGTGGCAGAGTGTGAGGGAGGAACAAATAATGGTGGGTTAGAGAATTATATAAAAATAAAAACCAAAACCCCTCTTGTACTAAATTTCTTTTGTCATAGTATCCCTTTGATGGAGAAATAGAAATGCAAAAAAAGAGTATTATCAACTAACTTACAAACAAACAAGTAACAATACGGTTTTCTTTGTGGTTTTAAATGGAAGCCATCATGATGCAGCTAACTTGACATAATCTTAATTAAGAGTTGTCTAGAGAGAAATTTCGTGTTAAAATGTAAATGTGGTAAGAAAAAAACTACAATGAACAACCATCTCAGGTTAGAGCACCATTTATAATCAATAAATTTTACAAAGGCTGCACTTATCACATACAAATTATTTTTAGCATTATATTTTTTGTGGGAAAAATACTTTGCTTTCTGGAGTAATCGGTTCATAGTTCTAAATAAAACATTGCTAAGGACCTTCCACAATGTTTTAATTTTAACATAGAGAGAATTTAAATAATACAAATTATAAGCTTCAGAAATCACAGAAATTTTCCCACAAAACATAAATACAATCTTTTTTTTTTAACATCGCGTCTTACTACCGATTCCGGTTGTACGCTTATGTAATAATTAAGCTAATGGGTTAGGGGTGGGTAGGTTGAATTTATAGAAAGTGTGGCTGCATTTGCATGAAGAGTGGGAAACCATCTAGGGAAAACCACCCTCCATGCACCTGACCGGGATCGAACCATGATCTCATTGGCAGTCTAGTCTATTGAAAGAATAGTGCCTTAGACCATGCGGCCCCTGAAGCAAGTAAATATAATGTTAACATTAAAATTAAAAGTAGTGAGCGCAACATTAGCATTGAGAAACAAATGCTCTTATTTTTGTTTCAGTGTTCAGGTGCAAAATTAATTTTTTTTCATGCCAAGTACTTAAATTCCCAGACTTTTTAGGTTTTCCCTGCTTGCCAGAAATATTAATGTAGCAAATGTATTACCGACTCCTTAAAGTTCCTCTGCTCAGATATTAATGAATCTTCTGCAGCTTCTTCCAACTTTACTAACACACGGCCAGGAATGTTAAAGCCACTTTGTCTCTTAAAGAGAGCAGAACAAACAAATTGATTTGGTTCATTTTCAAAATCTTCTGTAAATTTTGACTTTTTTTCTCTTCTCTCATCCATCAGAGTTCAGCACAATCTGAAACAACAATAAAAAAACATACAAATGGGACACAAACAAATATTTTAGAAGGATCCTTAAGAGCGTTCATCATAGCAGGCCCAACTCAGCTCCCGGAAGTATGGAAGTTAAAGGAAAAAGAAAAGACCAAGCCAGATATGCCAGAAATGTGTGAAGTGTATTCGTATTTGAATGATTACTCGAAATTTTCCGCAGTGACGATGGTGGCCAAAGCAACAAAGTTTCTTGTTAATAACTACAGTATGTCCCTGTTAAGACATAATAAAAATTTGTGCAAAGTGCTTATCTATAAAGCCATTCTAAAATGGTCAAAAACAGCCTTTTCAATGCAGTTTTTATCCAAATATAATTTAATATTTCAACAATGTTCTGTATTGGGAATTTCGTGCAATAGTGTCGGTGTAAATTTACGATTTCGAGCCAACTGTATCACACAGTTGATTGGCATGTGATGCACGCTCTTAAATCCTAAATTATAATTTGCACTCGAAAAGTTCAAAATAACTGGCCTGCTTAAGTAATTTAATGGTCTAAGACATCACTCTCATATAATAGATTGGACTACCAATTAAGATGGGATTAGGTCTTTAATCCTACTTGAGTGTATTTTCTTATTTTTTATTATCACCGCATCTTACTAACTGTTCAGGTTATAAGCCAGCATACAGTATATGATAAATACTCTAAAAGAGTAGGGATGAGAAAGGAAGCATGTTAAGAGGTAATCTACTCGCATTTTGGTGGAAGGTGGTAAGCCATTTAGGAAAAAATTACCCTTAGTAAGCTCAACCAGGATTCGAACTACGATCTCCCCATCATCAGAAGACCAATCTAACATGAGAGGGATGCTTTAGACCAGGCGTGTAATATTCGTTTGGTCATGAGGGCCAAATCCAAAATTGAAAATACTGAGGGGGCCCACATTAAAAATAAATATTATTATTATTATTATTTGCACCGCGTTTTACTACCCGTTCGGGTTATACGCACATACGCTAGTGTGTAATGGTAGGGTGACTGTGAGATGAAATGGAGGACCTACAGTTTAACGTGGAATCCGAACCACGGTGGAGGGCTGGCTATTCCTCACATTCACAAGTTGTGATTGATACACGTCTTGTCAGAGGTGAAGGAAGGGTTTGGCAATCAGATAAATCTGTGCCGGGATCGAGGATTGAACCCCGGACCCCAAGCACAGAAGTCTGACACCTTACCTCTAGACCACCAGGTCACCAATAATAAATGTAATGATGCTTTCCCCTGCTTTTATTTTAAAATAGTTATTTACTAAAAACTTGTTAAGATTTGTGAAATGAAATAGTATGTTTATACATTGTTGTAGAAACACTACACCAAAGATCATAGATCTACCTTTTTCTGGTTATATGCACATTTGATAATAACTCTAATGGGCTAAGGATGAGAAAGGAAGAATTTTAGAAGTAATCTACCTGCATTTGTGTGAAAAGAGTGGGAAACTATTTAGGGAAAACCACCCTCCGTAGACCCAACCAGGATTCGAACCGCCTATATATCCCCCATCTTCAGCAGGCCAGTCTAACACGAGAATGACACCTTAGACCATTCGACCACTGAAGCAGGATATTAAAAATTATTAAACTTTATATATCCTGGTATTCAATTTGTTTTTCTTTCTACACACTGCTTCTTACTACCTGTTCAGGTTGTACACAGCTGCTGTCTTCTTAAGTATAACCTGATTTTATTTGGAAGAACAATTCAAACATATTTCTTTGCTGCCAAAATTGATAACATTTTATTAGTAGGCTATTTTATTTGTATTAATATTTAACATCTATCAAAATTTCAGCTGCAAATAACATGAGTTAATGTATGGATAGTTGAATATATTAAAAATGTTTTAATTTAGTAGCCTTATTGATTATCATCCAACCCACCTCGGTGGCGTAGTTAGTTAAAATGCTAGTTTTGTGTTGAGCTAGACTGCCGAGGACGGGAAGATCAAGGTTCAAATCTTGGTTCGGTGAACTAGGGGTGATTTTTCCTAAATGGTTTTCCACCTTCCCTCCACAAAAATGTGGGTTCACTTCCTCTAAATTCAACCTTCCCTATTCCTAATCCATTAGCGTAATAAGTACTTAAACATATAACCCGAATGGGTAATAAGACGCAGTGCTAAATAATTAAAAAATAAAAATTAAAAAAACTATCATCTACTGAACTCTTACCTAACAAAATCAGTGTATATGTCACAGGAAAAGTAGATTGTTAGGGAGAGTTGACTCGGCCTAGGTAAAGTCGACTCTTACTAAAAGTATCAGTAAAAGTTGATAGAGAATAAACAGATCAACTTTTCCTAGGAAGAGTTAACTATGCCTGCTGTGGTTTAGTAAAAGTTGATTCCGCGATGTTGCTCTCCACATGCGACTTCGCGCGCACATCTTTGTTTTGAATATCCCAAGGTTAGGTTAGGTTAGGTTAGGTTATGTTAGGTTAGGTTAGGTTAGGTTAGGTTAGGTCAGGGGACAAGGATTTTTCAAATGCTCTTGTAACACTAAATGCAAATCCAAGAAGTGCATATGTAAGAAGAAAGATGTGCTCTGCAACTCAAAGTGTCACAAATCTTTACCTTGCTGTAATAAATAATAAATATTTATATCTCTCTTTGTATCATAAAGGTTTTGCTTTTTTATTTATTTTTTATTAGGTAGTAGACCATTTCCTTGCAAAAAGTCTACTTTTACTAACTCAAGGTAGTAAGAGTATACTTTCCCTAGGTACGGTCAACTCTGACTAGTAAATGTTGATCGAAATTCATCACTTTTCGCTTTTAATCAACTTTTAATCGACTTTACCTAGGCCGAGTCGACTCTTACTGGAGAATCTACTTTTCCTGTAACATATATATGAAATAATAATAAGATGATACATAAATTGTAACAAAACAAAAAGTAATTTTATATGAATTAGGCTCTAGATATTTAGTATTATTCCCCAAAAATATTTAAGTACCCTACTGATATAGAAATACCTAGGGGGAAAATCTAGATTCACGTCAGATCACCCACCCCTGGCTGTATATAGACAATACATCAGTGCACCCAACCCTGGCTGTATATAGACAATACATCAGAGTGCCCACCCCTGACTGTATATAGACAATACATCAGAGTGCCCACCCCTCGCTGTATATAGACAATACATCAGAGTGACCATCCCTGGCTGTATATAGCCAATACACCAGAGCGCCCACCTCTGGCTGTAGTAGTAGACAATACATCAGAGCAACCATCCCTGGCTGTATATAGACTATACAATACATCATATTTTAAATTAGTTACTTATAAACCATGAAGGTCGGTTGCACTCTGACCCAGGATCCGAGGTTATTATCCTTAAACAGATAAGAGAAAAGGACCCATACAGGGCTATTAGCGTTCCCTAAGATTTGGCCTTTGCTTCAAATGTGATTATGACTGCCAGCTTTGTGAGCGCAGAACCGCAAACATTTATCTGCTAGATTGACGCTAGTTTGCTCAACCGTGATTGTTGTATTTTAGTTTGCGTTACTAAGTTCTGTTACAATGGGTGAATAGCTAGTTTAGTATTTTGTGTGTATTGCGTGTTCATTGCCACTATATACTAATATATTATAAAAATTATTAGCATTATTTTCAATTATTTGGTGTTGTGAAAGCTTTGATTTATTTAATTAAGATCCACCAACATTATAAAATGTTGAAATTATCTGTAGCTAATAGAATACAACACACTTGTTGCAGTATTGGTAGTTATGTACAACAAATATATCATGAAGAATAAATAAATCATTGGGTCATAAAGAACACATATTACAAAAATTGTTTTTTTATTGGCCAACTTTTCATACCTACTCATTCATTTTCTTGCATGAAATATTATAACTAACTTAAGTTACTATATTTTAATACATGTTTTTAAATATAATTTTATGATTATTTAGTAGTTTTGGTGTATTTGAAAAATATAGGCCTAGCATTTTTTTTTTACTATTTTAAACCTGAGGCAAACAAAACTAAGCAAAGCCATTTGAACTATACGCTTATGTGCTGATTACTCTTATGGGTTAGGGATGAGTACGGTTGAATTTAGAAGATGTGTACCCACATTTGTGAGTAGAGAAAACGAGAGTGGGAAACCTTTAAGGTAAAACCACCCTCAGTACACCATACCGGGGACACAATCTCCCTGTCATTGGCAGTCTAATCTATTGTGAGAGACACCTTCAAACATGGAGCCACCGAAGCGGGTATTTCTTAAATTACAGAAAAATAAATATTTCTAGCAAATATTCTAATCAGCAGTTTGAAAAATAAAAATATATGAATAATGTTCAGTCATGAATATCGTTCTTTAAATATTTTTTTACCTAATTTCTAAACTCGTAACTTCTAAAAAAAAAATGTTTCCAACCCGTTGAAGCAAGATCATTTTATTCTGTACATTGAAACTAGAAGCAAAGTCAACGCTAAAACTAGCGGACAATAGGCTACAAAGTGTGGTGGTCATAATATTACAAACACTAGCTTTACCTCGAGTGAAGATTAAGGTGCAGATAGACTGGCAAGTAATCTCGCACGAGATTCTGTTGGACAGTAATGTCACAAATGTAAACAACTCTGCAAGTAGATTTCTGATGACTCATGCAAGTTGTTCCGCGAGACCCATGCTTGCCTGTCTAAACACACTTCTTGCCACTTCCCCAAACTCTCACGGAATAACCAAAACATTTCGATATTTTCAGCGAGACATGAGTGAGTTAATTGTCTCTCTCGATGATGTCCGCCTTCAAAAAGGGGAATGATAGTGAAATAAAATTGCTAATTGCTCTTTATGAGGAAAATGAAGTTTTTTTGTAAAGTTAACAACACAGAGACAGGTTTAAAAAAACAGATGCCTTACCATTTACAAACCATTGCAAACAAGTTCTTTACCAACCCAGTGAAAATATCTAGAAAGCTGCATAATATACGCTGTCAATTTGATCAAGAATTGAAGAAAAATAAGTTGAATAAAAGAGGTACTGGATCCATTCCTTTATCCCAGCATTGCCTTTCCTTCCATTTTTTTTCTACTAATAGAATAGATTTGGCTTAGGATTAATAGTGCAGCAGCATATATGAGTCGTCTGCCGAGAGGCGTTATTCCAAGATGATTGAAACAAACCTTGCACGAGCAATATTCTCCTCTCAAGTGTAAACAGCTTTGTGAGAACTCGCAATTCACTCACCAACACCACTCGCCAGACAGATCTCGCAGCAATTTATTGCTGCTAGTGTAAACAGACCTGGACAGCTCTCACGAGAGAACTGTCGCAATTCACTTGCCAGTGTAACTGTAGCCTAACTAGCGACAGCAATTAGCTTTGCATCACATAGTCATAATAGCCCTGCAAGGATGATATTCCATTTTCCTTTCAAATAAAATACTCATGGTGGGTCTATATATAAATATTTTAATGAATGAGTCCTCAACACGAGAGTTGGTCCTGATGTGATTCCCATCCATTCAGAGCAGGGCATGCACTTTGGCCGGTTAGTGCTGGCCACACCATCAGGGAGAAAGCACATGTAATAGGGAAGTCCTGAAAGTGTAATAGTTTCTTATTGCTTTCCATACTGGATTTCTACAAGGAAAGGAGAGCCTACAAATTTCCAGAAAGGTATTTTCACGTATCTTTAAGGGGATACTTTATGTACAAAAATACATGGGACCAACAGCTTTACTTACACTTCTAAGAAAGTTGTGCTAAATATTTTCATTGCTCAGTAAAAATTTGTCAACCTCAACCGGGCTGTAAACAGTGAAAATTGGGTCCAGAGACGAGCCCTTTATCCCAAGAGCGAGTATTTAAATAACATAATTAGGTTGTACCCATTGTTTGATTTGCAAATGATCGATAGGATATATATTCATAAATTATGTCATAATAAAGAAGCTGGACATGTCCATCATCCACTTACAAACTAATTGGGACTATTGATTGCAGGAGTCTAAAGATATCACCAAAATATTGTAGAAACCGAATCCAAGCAAATAAAAGGATGACTAGACTAACACAAATAAAATGCTTAGCTCTCAAAACAAAAAGTACTTTGGCAGTAAAACCCTACGTACATGAGGTCATAAAGTGAATACTATCAGCAACCATAAAATTAAAACTAATAGACCTATCAGACATGGACCTAGATTGGTATTTTCAGAATATTATTGGACGTTGGTAAGTCAAAGGTCATCAAATTGTTGCATGATTTATCATATTTCATTCTATAAATAGCCTTTCTGAACATATCAAATGGAAAGGGCAAACAATATTGACCATGGTGGAATTCCACTCTCTTCCAGTGTAAATCACTGGTCCAGCAAATTCCCTCATGTCTAGAAGAACGCCACTTAGCATCATAAAGAACACGGGTGAAATGGACAGAAGAAGGAATGAGTAAAGTGGCAAACCCGCAGGGGGGTTTAAGAGGGCTCAAAGCCACACCCCCCATCCAACCCCCCCAAAAAAATAGTGAAAGAGAAATAACTATGAGAAATCCTTTATTAAAGAACTGAAAATGTGAACAAACTCTTTAAACCAGCCTTTTTTTTTTTTAAACTGAAACTTTTGAGAACGTTCAAAGTTCTGTAACTCTTATTCGAAACGACCGCAACACACACCGGCCAATTAATGCAATTCGTGCTTCTCAAACCTTCCACACAGGTGACCAATCACGATGCATTTTCATGTGTTGGCTTCTGTGCCTTTCATGAGAATACTTGGTCTTCTTATAAATGATTGCTGTCATTGGTTGTAGTTCCTGGAATGTATTGAACTGTGAAAAGACTAGTTGAGATTGTGATTTCGTTGGTGATCTAAGTTTGATCTGTTACTGTTAGTTTAATCTTTAGTTAAAGCAAAAGGCATGTATTCATTAGCCTCCGCCTCCCCAAACAATAATCCTGTGTGCACCACTGAATGAGTATTTTTATTCCAAAGAAATTACAATCTTTTCAATCACTACTAGGCTTTAGTAATTAGTATGTGAATTTAACCTGGTCATGCCGACAAATTTGACAAGTGCAAATGAAAGAAAAACTTGAGTAAATTTGTCCATTGAGAAATTAACTAGATTTAGATTAACTAATAAATACCACAATTATTTTATATGGTTGTTTTCTTGTCACTCCATTTTAAAAGGACTATCATAAGAGGATTTTATCTATGGGGTGCCTCCTTAAATTCTTTTCTTCCTGGCATTCTAATCTGCCAAAATTAAATTACAGAAGCTTTAAGATTTACTATTAATATGTCAAACAATGATTTAATTTAAAATCTATAAAGTAATTTCGTGGGTTTATTGACTCACTAAACTAAGCGTTAAACCCTTGTGACACATACATTCATTATTTGCTCGAATTGACCAACTCTTAATGGTAGGAAGGAAATTTTAGTCAAGTCTCTTGGTTGGCTAGGGACTAGTCTAACAAAAAGTGACTAGCAAGACGTGTCAATTCAGGGATAGGCAAATTGAAATAATAACTTTAGAGCGATTTGTTGTAAATTTGGGAACAATGTAGCGTTACCGTTGGAATGGCCGCAGGGGTGGTATTAAATAAGAACTTATACATTGTTCTAAACTTTTTTTTTAACTATTTAACCTCATCTCCTTTACAGCTCCTTATAAAATAACGAGTAACATTTGAATGTTTAGAGAAGTTATTTTATGAGACGTCAAAAAGAATAAATTCGCATAGAATGAAGCCAAAGCCCAGCCCAACAAAAAAGTACATAAAGCACCAACTATTTATCCATAATAAGCTACAAATTAGTTTACCAGATGTTGATAGCTAAAAATTCAAAACTTACATCACATCTATTATTTAGTAGATTAATTATTGTTCATTATAATAGCAATAATAAAATTCTTTGATTTTTTTAAGACCTTCTAATGTATAAGAAGAACCATATTGAATTTTTAGCCAATAGCGTGTCAGCCGGCAGCCAACTCAGCTTTCAGAAAATGCTATACTGTGACAACCAACTGTCCAAGAGGGATAATTAATAAAAACTGTCATAGAGGGCTCTATATACGCGTTTATTGTGTTGCCATTTTGTTTATATAAAGATAGTAAATATATTTAAAGTTTACATTTTAGAAAAACCTAGGGCTGGGGCTTCAGGGAACGAGATAAAAGGTAATTTTTTTCAGTTTTTATAGCAAAAATGTTTAGTCAAAATAAATAAAATATTGCTTCTATACAAACATAGAATTTAATTTTTTTCACATTTGTTGAATCCCTGTCATAGATGTCCTGGAATTTTATGAAAACTTTTTCTCTTCATTTAAAAAGGTTGCTAGATAATGCTACTATGCCCACGATATATATTCAACAACTGTTGATATGACAATGTGAAGAAAATCAAACTATGTTTGTATAGAAACAATGTTTGATTTATTTTGAAAAAAAAATATTGCTGCAAAAACATTTACATTTTCTCGGGTTTTCTGCATTCCCACCTTAAGATAAGATACTCTCAATTTATTTTGGGTGGAGATGGTCCCCAACCCTTTCTATTTCTTCAATACTGTAATTTAATGCCCATTTCCTCATCATGTCTCAAATGACAGGTGATAGATATATTTATAATAATTACTGGACATATTTCATGTAGGAATTTTCTAATGGTCTCTAGACCTTTTCAAATGAGGTAGAAATAAATTTTAGGGTATTTCCTCCTCACTTAAGAATATACAAGGCAATGTAGCATTTTAACACTAAATTATATTAAATTATATTTAAAAAAAATTATATTAAATTATATTTAAAATTAAATTATATTTAATTTTTCAAAAGGTAAGTCAGTGTTTGTTATATTTATTGAAATACGTTACTAAAAGATCGAGAGAGAACAAATAAGTTCTAAACCGTTGCCTACATAGGCTAAAAATAATTTCCCAAATATTTTATGTGACATCAAAAATAGTGTTTTTCATACATTGATCAAAATTCCTAGTTTTTAGATTAAATGTATATTTCAAATTATTAGGGCATACAATACAAACATTTATTAAACATTCAACTATTGCTTAAGGCTGGGTTTATATTCATGCATAGCTCATAGCTAGTAGTAAATATTGTATAGCGTATAGTGCACAATTCATAAGTAAAATGCATCAGTATAAAATTAAACGTTTTATCAATTGATCCATTTAAATAGCCTAACCTCTTATTACTACTAAATAATGTATATAAAATAATTCAAGTAAGGGTCAATTTTAAAAAAGTTATTTAAACTGTAAACCATCTTTAGAAACTTGAATTTAACTAAATTTAAGTTCTGTCTGCTCTATTAAATCAAATTCTATTTGTATTTGGTCCCAATTTTATTATTGTTATGAATAGTATAATAGACCTAAATTTGTGAATAACAAAAACAAATATAACATTTTAGAAAACATTCTAAATAAATCTTTAGTAAGGAGTGGGTAAATATAATATATTATAAAAACAAATATAGCCACCACAAGGCATTTCAAACATGAACACAGAAGTAAATTATTTTCGTCTGCTAGTGTACTGGCGTTTAATTTTCTATATCCTGTCATCACAATTTCGTTGGCTGTTACGTCTTAAGTTCAATGATCATTTATTCTACACTGCATGCATAACGCATAAATAATAAAGTTAAATCAACTTTATGCTTTGTACATTATTCACTATATATATGTATCGATTAGAAACGCTATAATTGAAAATAATGCTTGTGCATTACGTGCAGTAAACAATTCACTATTCATTATGCGCTATGCATAAATATAAATCCAGCCTATTATTACAAATTATTACAGGATTATTTTGAACTATAGGGCCCACATTACACAAGCCAAATCACTGTTTGAGAGAGGGTTCATTTAAATGATGTTTTGTTTGACTGGTTTGCTTATAACTTATAATATATTTCTTTGTACAACTAAAATGATAAAAAGATCCCATTAACATATTTATTTTTTAAAGGTGAGAAGCTAATTTTTGAGGATAGTAAAAATAATATGTTAATATAATATGATTTCTTAGGCAAATTAATTCACTTTCATATTTGGGAGATATTATCGCAAATAAATAATAATAATAATAATAATAATAATAGTAATAAATCGATAGAAAATATTCCGATTCTTTTTTTTTTAGTTTGTATTTTGAATTTATGATTTTGTATACATCACATTTGTTTGCTTAGGCTTGGTTTATATTCATTCATAATTCATAACTAATAGCGAATAGTGTATAGTGTATAGTGCGCAAGAAGTTGAAATACATTATTTTAAATGATGATGTCTATAATCGATTTTTAGTGAATAGTGAAATAGTTCACAGTACATAAAGTTGATTTAACTTTAACTTTTCTTATACGTTATGCACGAGTTGTGAAACAATATTCTCGAGAGAAAAATCTAGCCAATAGGATTTATGGAAAACATAATTCGATTTTTTTTCAAATATTATTTTATAAGTTACAAGTTGGTTGCCATATTGGGCTTTAATTATCGTTAAATAGTTTTATATTGTGATTTTAACTTTAAAATGAGTGAAAATGAAAGTGACAATGAATA
>CABFWO010001098.1:170933-206682 GCA_902155825.1 Timema genevievae | reverse complement strand
CCACAGCTGAGAGGCTGGTAGTGGACAGACCACAGCTGAGAGGCTGGTAGTGAACAGACCACAGCTGAGAGGCTGGTAGTGAACAGTGGCACAGTTTCTGCTTCAGGTGGTTTACAAGCTGCACTCTGGTATATTCACCTCCATCCGACCATAGAATGGGACCACGTAGCCCGCATCATAAACATTTGTCGTAGGAGTGGAAGGGGGGTGGTAATGGGTAATGGATGTTCCAGTTATCGGAATCTGTTAGTGATACTGATAAGTAATCACTTCCACCTGGATCGGTGATATCGCTATGTACATAACGACCGAAGTGATTGAGGAATAAAAAAGGGCGAACTTTGCCCAGAGGTACGAGATGGAAAATGTTCCAACAATTTTTACCGGACCCGCCTCGGTGGCGTAGTTCTTACTCTGTCTGATTGCAGACTATCTCCTGCCGTGGGACCTCCTGACTTCCTGCCTGTCTGTCTGTCTATTTGCTTTAATTATACCGCCCTCTGACAGCGGAACTACAGGACAATCTTCATAAAAAGAGCTTTCACTGGCGGATATAGAGCTGCTTTCACGTATTCATACGTAAAGTCATATGAGGTGCAGGTATCACTGTTGATAGATATTGCCGATACGTATAAAATAACAATAATAACAATATAGTGAAATGTTATCACTGTTTGTTCCTAAACGGTCCTTTCTGTGTAAATTGAACTGTGGCAGCAATTTATCTCATCCTTGAGCCGTCTGCCAAGGCGAAAACAACCGGTTCCACATGTTGCGGTCGTTCAGAGCTGAGAGCCGGCCAGTCGAGCGAAACTGCGTCCAACATTGGCCTCGGACACAGATCCTCAATCTCACGCTCCTTGAGCCAGGTTGAGTCCATCAACGCTGGGGTTCGCTAAAACACTTACAAATGTGTTAATTGTTAAACGACTCACTTTTTAAATGTTCATCTTAAAGGGACCATTGGAATCATAATTTGCGGTCTGAAGAAGTTCTTTGTGAGGTGCGATTATGTGAAGAGGGGGTTGGGTCGCTACCTGAGCCTAGCTTTGTGGAAGCCGGCCGATTGACTCGAGATATATATCTGTGTCCTTTCTCTGGTGAAACTATGTTTAAAATGCCCCTTGATGACACCTGTGTCGAAAGACTCAAATTCTCCCGCGGAGCGCGGCCATTTTGACGTGGAGATTGTGGGTTTGGTGTAGACTATATCTGGTCTGTGGCCTGGGTGTCTTTTATGTCTGTGATAACTACACCACGGCTCTCGGAACTTGATAGCATTTTATTATTTTACTGCAGGTAACCTGGCGGTCTAGGGGTAAGGTGTCAGACTTCTGTGCTGAGGGTCCGGGGTTCAATCCTCGGTCCCGGCACAGATTTATCTGATGGTCAAACCCTTCCTTCACCTCTAAGAAGACGTGTATTAATCACAACTTGTGAATGTGTGGAGTGCCAGGCCTCCACCGTGGTTCGGATCCCACGTTAAACTGTAGGTCCTCCATTTCAACTCACAATCACTCTACCATTACACATTAGCGTAAGTGCGTATAGACCGAACGGGTAGTAAGACGCAGTGCTAATAATAATAATAATAATAATAATAATAATAATAATAATAATAATATTTTACTATTGATATTTATAGGTTTGATAATTTTTCATTGGTTTTAAAGGAGAGAAAGAAACTGGCTTGAAAGAGAGAGAGAGAAACACCCTCAGTTCACCATAGCTGGTATTCGATCCCCTGCCTTCGCGTCACCGGAAAACCTAGTTACGAGCTATAAGCGACCAAACATTTAAAAAAATAGTTATCATGGTTCTTACCCAACCGAGCTTAACCTAACCTAAATTTAGGGGAAAAGAACAATAATATGGTTGCTTCCGACACAACACCGAAAACTCTAGTAGATGAGCTTGACGTTTAATCCGCGTGCGCACCGATGTGGTAGAGCTTACATCAGTCCACGACTTACAAACCAAACTCAATCTGAGACACGAATATAAAGTTCTTATACAGTTCAATTTTTTTAGGACAGCTATAAAAGTTACTTTCACGTGTTCATACGTCAAGTCATGTGATCTGCAGCTGTCACTTTTGATAGATATTATCAATAACTCTAAAAATAACAATAATACTATAGCAATATTTAATCAATGTGGACTAAGAAAAATATATTTGTATTTTCTCAAAGGACCCTCCTATTAAAATCGTACTGTTGTAGATATCGCCTAGAGTCGAACCAGTATCCTTTACACCGGCAGTCGGCAGACGGACGCTGCGAGGAAGTATTGAAGGCCATTGTGTGTGTTTATGACTCGCGCGGTCCTGAGAGAAAATTGAGAATATAACTCGTAAGTCGTAACGAACCATTTGCCCTCCAACGAAATGGGAACAGAACTATAGTCTGATTGCAATGAGAAGAACCTTATTTCACGGTTTGAAACTTCACCAAATCTCACTGTTCTAGCGGTGTCAATGTTGATTGCTTTAAGACTTAGCGACTTTTTAAAATATCACAAAGATATGTTTAAAACGCGAAGCGATTATTTTAGACAGATCCACAAATTTTACCCTACAAATTATCATATCACTTTACATAAAGATGTGCCCAAAAATATTCAAAGGAGCAGCTGCAATTTAAGAAAATGTCAATTTCTTATTGCAATAATTTTTCGAGTATTATCAAAACAACGTTTACATATTTTCATTAGAGAAGCCGCAACGTTTACATAATTTACGTTAATCGGTGAATGTATGGACGCTATTAAAGACAAGGCTATCCAACCAGTTCGGTGGTCACATGGTCTAAGGTGGTACTCTCGCAGTAGAATATACTGCCGATGGTGGGGAGATTGAAGTTGTACTGAGGGTGTTTTTCCCCAAATGGTTTTCCACTCTCCATCCACGCAAATACTAGTACACTTTATCTTCACCTGGTTACGACTTGTTTATTTGTATATCTGTATTCTATAACAAGCTGTCAGTTTCGTAATCCAACCATGGCTTATGTCAGTGTAAATATTTTATATTTTGAAACTTTGTTTCTAAGATAACATAATTTAGTTTGAAAATATCTCGAAACATTACATTTTCGTGTATTACACTGTTTATTAAAGTTCAAAAGACGTAAATGAAATTAAACTGCAGGAACATAAAATTAGACTCGAAGTCGAAACATTTTATAACCTAACAGTTTTTTAATATTAACTTTTCAAAAATAAGTCATCGGTAAACGGAATTAAATTTAAAAAACAAATTAAAATATTAAATTCTTATTTATCAGTGATACCCATTTTGAACGAAATAAGTTAAAACCATTATCGAGATATTTCACCTTTTCTACATTCATTCATCATTTAATTATCCTTAATTTTCGGTCTATAATTAAGATCATGATTGACCTCAAGCTATGACCGTATACCATCTTAATATAAAATTTGAGTGAAATCTATCAAACTGTTTCTGCTGTAGACCCGGAGACACATACGAAATTTTTTTTTAGTTTGAGGGAAGAAAACTAAGATTCATCAATCATCATAATACGATAATCGTATATTGATAAGAAAAAATATCGCGGATGCACGATTACGATACTTCCTCTGTATGAGGAAGTAGAGTTTGACTGTTACGAACGCTTGGAAAGTCGTGTGCTCGGAGCAAAGTAAATTCCAAGGTCATCTGAACCCGTCCAGTTGGAACAAAAGAGGATCTTGTCTTTTAAAAATACACTGGCTCCTTTCAGTGGCTCGCGGGTATTTAACGCGTACTTTCTAACTACATACTCCTGTCAACACAAGACCAACACCTGTAACTAGTCATAGAACCTGTCTAAACGTTCATCTGTCAACCCACTGAGCTGTCATGTTTGGTTGACAGCTACTGCCCGCCAGGCTGCGTTATATGATAGCTCGGGATATTAATTGGTCAATGATCTCCACACGCCCATCACAGACTCTGCCTTAAAATTTTCGTGAAGTATTACCTTAAGCATAGTGCGATTCCTGGATAGCTCATTGGTTGGTGCATTGGCGTACTAAGCCAAAAGTTCCGGGTTCGATTCCCGTATCCAGGCTTTATTTTTTCAATTTAAATAATGTGATATTTAGAAAGAGTTTCTATCTGCACGGGTGGACACGCGATCCAAGGCGTCACTCTCTCACTACGCTGGACTGCTGGTGACGTGCAGATCGGGGCTCGAATCCCAGTCGGGTGTTCTGAGGGTGTTTTTTTACAAAAATTTTTTCCCACTCTACCCCCACACTAATGGGATAAGCACGAGGAGGGTGGAATCTTAGAGGAAATGTTCCCGCATTTGTGTGGAAGTAGCGCGGGAAATTGTTTAAGGGATAAAAAAACACCTTCAATACACTCAACCGGGATTTGAGCCCCGATCTCCAAGACACCGCCAATCCAGTGAGAGTGACGCGTAAGAACATGCGACCAGTTATGCGGGTTACAGTAATTAGTGCAATTTAGTATAACCCGAACAATTAGTAAAACGCGCTGATTCTCCCCCAATGAATGATGTTTTAAAATAATAAGCTCCTTCTTAAATAATCCGATATTCCTGATCGTCTGCAACGCGCCTCAACGCTCCGACCCCTGGACCAATACCACCCGCCATGACTCACTATACTACGGCGAGTGACGTCACGCAGTAAACACCCTCCTGACAGTGAGTGACCAAGGGAAGCTACAGTAATTGATGTTTGTTTGATAGAATCCGAAACCACGTGGTGTGACCAATATTGGTCGGCCCGTGTTGGAACTTGCTCTCGTGTTCCCCTTCAGGGTGCATCAGAGCATGCCAATCTGCGACTGCGACAGCGACAGTTGATGTTTCAAGGGTTACATCTCCACGACTCTTTGAGACACAAAACAACCTAACATTTCAAAATATAAATATAAACAACTTTTATATGAAATAATATTTTATAAAATCAATATTTTCTGAGATATAGGCATATTTTAAATATACTTTGGAAATGGGAAGTTTAAAATGCACAGAGCATATAATATGTTTCTGCAACAGAGTCGATTATTTCATGTATGATCTTTTGTGAAACGCGATGTTATTTTTCTCCCCATTATGTTTCTATAACACTGTATATTATTTCGTTTCCCATATATTACTAGCTATAAGTTTCAGATGAAGTAGCACCGTACCATTAATTACTTAACTAGTGTTTAGGCCTGTCCACGACAGGTTGATTATAACATTAACCAACCTAACGAAACCTAACCTTCAGTTGATAAGCGCAAGGGAGGTTGGGTGGGCTCTTTTGGTGAACAAGTATCTTTAGTATCGTGCTGTCTGTTATTACGTAAGAGTGAACTAAATTAATTGTATTTTTATTAAATAAAAAATAATCTAAAATCCGTCTCCGGTAGGTTCTTTCCCGTGGTCTTTACTGGGAAGTGTGTAAAGTTTCAGTTTTTTAGGTCATCTGGGGGCTTCTGGAGGGTGTGGGTGGACACACACACACACACACACACACACACACACACACACACACACACACACACACACATTAGGAAATCATATCGTATAGATAGTTGAATAACCACGAATTACTACCTAATGGGATGTTCCGGGCACCGCACAACTTGTCAGATCGGGCGCCGTCACCCTCATTTCCTGTTCCACAAAGGTCTGAGCGTGGTACTTGCTTCTCTTTGTTGTCACAGAGACCGCCGACAGACCCACCTTCGCAAAGACACGATGTCAGAATTAGGATCTACCGAGCTTTAGCACTTAACAGCGGATATTAATATATTTTGTTGATATCTTAAACTATTCCGCGGCGCAACCTTGTCGTTTTTTGTGGTTTTTTTTTAATCACCGCGTTTTACTACCCGTTTGAGTTATACACATCACTACTTATTACGCTAATGTGTTAGGGTTGAGGAAGGTTGAATTTAGAGGAAGTATACTCGCATTTGCGTGGAGGGAGAGTGGAGAACCAAATAGTAATAAACCACAATCGGTACAACCGACCGGTATTTGAACCCCGATCTCCCCGTCATGTTAATTCCAGTTTATTGCGAGAGTTATTTTGAGGTCGGCAACCTTTGGCCCATGAAATATCTGGTAAACAAACAATTGTGTCCATAAAAATAGAAAATTAATAGTTAAATTAAAAATATAAAGTTAATATTTTTTTCTAGATTTTTTTTTCTAACTGGCCCACCAATTTAAAAAAAAAACCTATACAGCCCGTGATATTACCAGGTGGCCGGACCCTACCATAGACCACGCGACCACCGAAGTTCTAATAATATATTACTAATGGATGGACATGTCTAAAGACAGAACACCTAATACATAAATAAATTACTATCAACAGTAGATTGAATTAAGTATGATCTCAAAATATAAACATTTTATGTGCCCATTTGTCGTATTTAATTTTTTGACAAATACATTTGAAATATGATCAATCCATGAACCGATTCAAGGTCTATAAATTAAGCTATTCCTCATTTAGATTTGAACTGGTGACTCTCAGACTAGCTGTGCATAGTTCTCAAAGGGTGGGGTTCTCGGAGCGTGGACTCGACGCTGGTTGCCTATCCAGGGAGCGGATTGATCCGTTCGGTCAGTACTACCGGCGTCAGTGACGGGAACTTCTATCTCTCTTAATGCGGACTCTATAGACTCGACCATCAAAAGACTAGAAAGAGCTCTCTCTCACTGTCGATAATTCGGGTCAAGGGGGATCCAACCTAACTGCGAGGCGGGTACAGCTCTTTGTGAACGCACTCTGACGTGTCGACCAGTAATTGGAAACATTTCCTCCGCAGGGGCGTAGCCGCGCCACTGTCNTGTGAGAAACAAATTAAAACAATACTAACAGTTCCACTACAGTTTTGAGTTCTCTAAACGACGTTATAATCAGAAACATTATAAGATGAGTTACAATAACTATCAATAACAGCGATTAATTATAGGTCTCATCTCACACACTCACGTGTACACTACAGCGCTCGGTGGTTGAGTGTTGCACTAACCTCGGGTATGTTGTAGACTAGACAAAACGTTAATACTTCAATAATATAATCAAGAGAATTTACCAATACATTCCTTTACTCTGTGATTGAACTGTCTGACCGCTTTACCGCTCAGTGACAAGAAGTGGTTTAGTATTATATATATATATATATATATATGTGTGTGTGTGTGTGTTCTAGATGAAGTAGCACCGCACCATTTATTACATAACTAGTGTTTAGGCCTGTCCACGACAGGTTGATTTAACATTAACCAACCTAACCAAACCTAACCTTCAGTTGATAAGCGCAAGGGAGTTTGGGTGGGCTCTTTTGGTGAACAAGTATCTTTAGTATCGTTCTGTCTGTTATTACGTAAGAGTGTATAAAGTAAGAGTGAACTACATTAATTATATTTTTAATAAACAAAAAAATAATCTAAAATCCGTCTCCGCTAGGTTCTTTCTATATAAATATATGAGAGATTAAAACTGCTGTCGATCAATTTAAAACCATGTTTATAGAAATGTATAACCAGTATTACAGTAAAACCTCTGATAGCCGAAATAAAGGGGGCTGAATCCGTTTCGGATAAGCAAATTTTAGGATATGAAATTAATACCCTTCTGAAGAGTTAGAAGGTGAATTTTTTTAAATATAACTTACACAGTATAGATAGTTACAGAAAAGTATTTTTGTTTGTATATGTGTGTACAATGTAGGCCCTACTTACAGTATTTAAATAAATGGTTGTTCAATATAAAAAAGATGAATACGAAACAAAACTAAATTTATCATTTATTCGTTTAGAAAATATGTGAAACCTTCTTTTGACTCTTATTTTCGATATGTATAAAATCTTTACAAAGGTTTTGCAGACGTAAAACTTTGATTTGGTATTTCAATTACTGGGGGGAAAAAAAAGCAGTTAATTGTTTCGGATATGTCAGGTTTCGGATATATTCTAACGTAAAATAAACTAAATAAACGAATACATTTTTACTAGTTAAGTTGAACAAGCTCGTCCTCAGACATTTAAATAAACCAGTGTTTTACCTCTAAAACAGATAAACCGCGTTCAATCTTGATATTTACCTGTATATAGGACAACAGCTGGGTACTAGGATCAGCATGTCTAAGGCACCAGTAACTCAGGTGGAAGGGTTTTAATAAACATCAATAGCAACAATAATCAAATATAATATTGATAAGGCCCTTATGGGTTGTATACCTAGATTTTGGTTGGAAGGACAGTAGAGAGAAAATTCAAACATATTTCTTTGTGGCTGACATTGACAACATTTCTTTATACTACTTGTGTTGTTTTATAGGTATTAATAATATCTATCAAAAGTGACAGTTGAAGATAATGACTTTATGTATGAATATATTAAAATTGTTTTAGTAACTCTAGTAACTAACTTCTACTGTTCTTCCTACCAAAATCATACAGAAACAAACGTATCCTGAGTTTGTTTGTAAAGGGTCTCACCCCTACTTAGGGACAATAAAACTGATATCTTGATAACATATCCACGTGGAGGCTGTGACAAGTTTATCTCAAACTTCATTTTAGATAAGATTATCTAGGCAGAGGCCAACTTATAATGCAAACTCAAAAGTAATCATCGACTTTGAACTAAAAGTCCTCAAACTGATAGATGAATTCTATTGAACATATAATTTTGATCAGATATTTATATATTTTTCCGAAGACTATTTTTTATGGTGACATTGTTTAATTTATTTTATTTATTTATTAAATAGTCATCAAAAACTTCCAATAATATTTCCTTATGGATTACTATATATTTTCTATTTGATTTATACTAAACGGACTAAGACTATAAATACAAATTGTAATATTTTTATTTCCGCCATTGTGTCAACATGAATTTCCAAAGTTCCATGAGTTATAAAATAACGTGTTTCTTATGAAAATCTCAGTACCTTCACACACAGGACACTGGGTAATGTAACGCTGTACCCTCACACACAGGACACTGGATAATGAAAAGCTGCTAGATTGCTATAGCCTCACACACAGGACACTGGATAATGAAAAGCTGCTAGATTGCTATAATCTCACACACAGGACACTGGGTAATGTAACGCTGTACCCTCACATACCCATTTACGGTCCTCCAAGCTGTCTTGTCTCCAATCCAGACCCGCTAATTTAGCACCGTCCCAGACCGGGTCAGGTTCTTTGCACCGGATAAGCGCACCAAGAGTGGAGGGACAGCCTTGTATGGGCACAGCATTCCTAGCCCTCACATGAGGTCACGCGCACATATGAGGAGTTCCTTCGTCCGGTGTAGACCTAAGATAAGAACATACAACCGTTGAACATTGTATGCACCACGTCTTGATACCTGGGGGTTGGAAGATTAACAAGGAGAGACATTTGCGTGAAAAGACAGAGGGAATCTGTACACCCGACATCCAGCCGGGATCCCAACCCCCGACCCATCCGTCACCCCGGCGCGGGTTGTTTAAGGAACGTTGAGTTTAAACCCGTGAATCATTGTATGAATGCGAGAAGGTTTACTCTTTTGTATTTCAGAACCTCGGAAGAACACCACTCTATTCTGATTCTCGAATGAGCCGGTTTCGATAAGGACGTCTCACTGGCGCCATAACAGATAAACCTGTTTAACATCCACAGAGAGAAATACCCCCAAATCCTAAAAAAAAACAACGTAAAGTGCTCCTGACACAGACCTGGCCCTCGCCCAGAAGAAACGTTTGCGACCCTAACATAGACGTACCATGACTATAAATACTCCCCTAGTCCCTGGTGGGGAGTTATACAACTATACAAGGCTGAGGAGGGGGTTCGTCTCGAGAGGGGTTGTTAAAATAAACCTTAGGGTGTGTCTGCCGAGGGTGTTATTTCTGAGTGTTCGGAAGGTTTTCGAGCTTAGTCTCGCCCATTTCTTGACGGGTACTCTTTTGACAGCTGCATGTAACACGACTCGAAGAATACTGTGAAAGCAGATTTAGCTAGTTTTTCTAGCTGTCTTTCGTCAGAAGATTGTGGTATAGTTCATTCTCACGTGTTTTTAAAAGACTTGTGCACATATTAAATATGATTTAGCGCATTAACATGTATGTCTTTGTGAGTTCTTGTGGAAAGTATAGACGAAGGGAAAGGTTATGGATAACACAAAGAATGACGCTATTAAACAAACCACTCAACTTTTAAAAGAAGAAAGAACAATGGCTAAAAATTTGTTTGTATCAGCAAAAAAAAACAACCCAAATGTATTTAGCTGGTAAAGCAGTTCTCACAAGAAGAGATATTGTTTAAAGAGTCCAGTCAATGACTGTTTAATATGTGATAATCTTGTCAGCGCCAAGCCATAACAAACGGTAGCAGAAGACACTAATTGAAGTGTTTTTTTTACCAGTCACTGCGGCTCAATCGATATTACAAAGATTTTTTTTGCTATGCCGCGTCTTACTACCCGTTCGGTATAATACGCGTACATTAATTACACCGATAAAATATGGATGAGCCAAGTAAAGTTTTTGCGGAAATGTAGCTGCATTCTCGTAGAGGAGGAGTGGGACACAATTCAGAAAAAATTACACTCAGTACACCCGATCGGGATTTAAGTCCCGATCTCTCCGCCATCGTCAATTCTGGTTAAAGCGATGATGATGCCTTAGACCTTGCGACCACCGATACGGATTGTTCAGAGCAATCGGTACCAAAGTGTACCCCCTTTCCACAAACAAGGCCCCCAGACGCCCAGGGATGCAAGATAAGTTTCCTCGGAGCACATCATTAGCAGCTGTAACCGCACGCTCTGGTAATCATACCGCGGTCACTAATTGTGTCCTGCGAGGCAGGCTGCGGGGATAGCGTGTCTGACCCAAAGATCCGGGCTGGGTTCACTGTTGGGTGACGGTGTGGTTTTTCTCATCCTCTCTCCAATTCCCGTCTCTGATGTCAATGATGGTAATATGCACCCCAGTATGGTTTAGTTGAGTTGGTGTTATCGGTCCTAATATCGTCCCCCCGAGTGTACTGTCTCAGGTAACAAGTGTCGGTCCTTGTATCGTCCCCCGAGTGTACTGTCTCAGGTAACAAGTGTCGGTCCTTGTATCGTCCCCCGAGTGTACTGTTTCCAATCTTACTGCCTGTTTGGATTATAAGTTTATGCTAGTGGTTTTATGGCTTAGGAAAGCTATAGTTATAGGAAGAGTACCCGCATTTGCATGGAGGGGGAGTGAGAAATAATTTTGGAAAAACCACCCTGGGTACACTCGACCGAGATTTGAACCCTGATATCCTCGTCATTGGCCGTCTAGTTTACTGCGAGAGTAGCGCGTTAGACCACTCGGCTACCGAAACGGTTAAAGTTGTCTCTAAAAGGTTTTCCAGAAAAATATCACTGCGACTCTTTGAAGTTCAAGTTGTTGATTTTAAATTTTAAAATTTTAAAATGAGGTAGGTACTTATTACTTTTATTTTTAATTGTCTCTATGTAATACTTAAAGCGATTCATTTCGACACAAATTCTCCCCGGAATTTTAACAAACAGATTTTCATAATAAAAATAATAGTCTAGACACAGAGGCTGTGCCCAAAAATATCAGGTTCTTAAAAATATTCAAAGGGCAAACAGCAGTTTCAGAAAACTATAATTATTTATTTCAACAATAATTTTTCAAGTTCTGCCTTCTTTTTCTTTTTTTTAGTAAAAGCATAATTTCAAGGATATTTCCATCTTAATATCGAAGCCACAATCTTAATTTACGTTAGTCCTTGAATGTATGGATGATGTTAAGACAAAGTTCCCGATGTTATAAAAAAAAAGAGTAGTTGAGGTCTTAATAAAAAAAAGTTATTCTAAGCTGTCAGAAATCTAAGACTGTACGCAGCACTGAACACGATCACTGGAGTGAGGCAACCATTTCGTGATTGGACACAATTAGTTATTAAATTAGTGTTAATTACTGGAGCTGGAGTAAGTTCCTCCTTTAATTCCAGCCGACAACCACCCTTCCACAGGTCTCGAGCGGAGACATCAAATTGTGTCCAGAAAACAGCTTTGGGATATTAGGAGTGTAAGGTAGGTAGAGAGTTAGGTCGTGTGACTAACAGAGTGACCAGAGGGAAGCTACAGAACTACTTCCTGTGACTAACAGAGTGACCAGAGGGAAGCTACAGAGCTACTTCCTGTGACTAACAGAGTGACCAGAGGGAAGCTACAGAACTACTTCTTGTGACTAACAGAGTGACCAGAAGGAAGCTACAGAACTACTTCTTGTGACTAACAGAGTGACCAGAGGGAAGCTACAGAAATACTTCCTGTGACTAACAGAGTGACCAGAAGGAATGCTACAGAACTACTTCTTGTGACTAACAGAGTGACCAGAGGGAAGCTACAGAACTACTTCTTGTGACTAACAGAGTGACCAGAGGGGTAGCTAGGAAGTACGGAGGATATGGGGGAGAGACAAATATTGGGCCAACCTTAAAATAATTGTAGTTAACTTAATAATGATAAAAAATTAAAGTATGATTCATGAACATAGCGGGTCTTCTAAGGCTCGCATTAATTTATTTATTTATTTACTAATTTTTTTTAGTTCCGCGTCTTACTACCCGTTCGGGTTATACGCATATGTACTAGTTACGCTAATGTATTTAGGTATAAGGAAGGTTGAATTTATAAGAATTTCACCCGCATTTGTGTAGAGAGTGAGTGAAAAATCATTTAGAAAATACCTCCCTCAGTGCACCCGAATCGAACCTCGATCTCCCTGTCATCGGCAGTCCAGTATATTGCGAGAGTAGCGCGCTGGACTGTGCGGCCACTGGAGCAGGTATTTATTACTACTATCACTACCACTAATTATTATTACTACTGTTATTACTATTCAGTTAATCAGTTGAAATTATCCAACAGGAAATAATAATTGAAAATTATTCTGTTTTTTGAAAATTTTCCGTCTCACGTGTCTAGTCGGCGCCGCTCTCTAGGAAGCGTCTCTTTAACGATCGTTGTGAAGTAGGAGAGAGAGAGAGTATTTCCACCTCTCTTCCAAGACAAGCTGTGTTTATACTCTGACATACATTCACTACTGTGTACCAGCCAGGGGTCGAGCCTAGACCAACTTACTTGACTGAAGGAAGGCGGAATATTCCCGGCTTTGCTCCGTGTTCCACTGACCTTAGTGAGGTGTGCTATGCTAGGAGAGCTGTTTAATTACCACAGCGGTGCCAACTAGCCATTAGTGGACCCCTCCTTCTCTTGATCCACAACCCTGTGTTCAGTAAGTGAACTAACTACAACACCACACACACAGATCATGTTATTTGTAACAGAGTGTACGAGATGTGTTGATGCTCCCAAGACTCTGCCCTGTCAACACTGGTTCTATATTAACTCGAGGAATAATAAACATTCCAGTCAGACAACATGAGTGCGAGCCTCGAGCTAAGGAGCCACTTACAGATTTATCCCATTATTCAAATAGTGACGTGCTATTTAAAACTATGTTTCAACTTTAAAAATGAATTTGAAATATGCCGACATTGTTCTACGCCATGAATATCCTAACATATTAAGCTGAGTAAATATAAAAATAAACAAGAAACTATAACATTTTCTTAGTTCTATGATGAAGGGAATGGGTATAGGTCTCTATATCCCGCCTTCAAATATAGTCATTCGTTATTATGGTCACAACAAAAAATGATAAGTTTTTGAGGATTATTTTTGTGGTTTTGAAAGGTCAGAGCTTCCATTCCCAGTTTGAGGATATTTATTTTATGGAAGGCGACGCCCTTAAGATAGGAGTGCAAGGTTCTTAAGCTAAGGGCAGTATTTTTGTAGTTTTTATATAAAAACTTTTTTTTGTCAAAATAAAGTTTTTATATAAAAACTTTTTTTTTGTCAAAATAAATAAAATAATTCTTAAGAAAAAACACACGAGTTTAATTTTCTTCTCACGGTGATATCAACAGTTGTTGAATATCTATCAAGGATGTCCTGGAATGTTAATGACAACTTTTTCTCTTGATTTAAAAAGTTTTTCATCTAATGCCGCTATACTCATGATGGATATATTCAACAGCTCTTGATATTACCGCGTGAAGAAAGTTAAAACTTTATCGGAGAGTTATTTGATTTATTTTTTACGAAAAATGTTTTGCCATAAAAGCTGCAAAAACATTGTCCTTGACTCTCCCCCTCAAGGTCTGGTATTCGATGTGAAAAATCTTTACCTATTGTTTCATATTCTCGGTAAATATTGTAAATCAAGCAAGTGTTCATTAAGATTACTCGTATATCACCTGGTGGGTTATATTCACATAGTGTAATGCGGCCTCGGATCAGATATTATCAACCCAATCATATAGCCCCGTTAATCCTCCACTAATCCTTCATTATTTACCATTAATCTTCATCAGAGTTATCAGGAGCGCAGGATTGTCAAAGAGCACTTTCCTTAATGTATCACATGCAGAACTACTAGTTATTGTCATATAACCTTTTAGAGCACTTACTTGCAGGGCGAACACCATCGACAAAAAGTCACCTCAGCAATATTATAGTTTAAATCAACACTATTTTTGTCAAAAGGGGCTGGGTAACACGTCACTTGGCGTATGCACACATGAAAATAATTTAGCGACTGTTGGACTTTCAGATAAGACTCTTCCGTATGGTTATACATAGCATTCTGGCATATATTATTAATATAAAACGAAATTGGGAATTAAGTATTTTAAAATCAAAACACGATTTCATTTGATCCCAATTTCACTTACCTCAAGTGACGAATGTATGAACCCAAACTTTGATGCTATTTTCGGATCGAGTGTAATCGTTTGTTTAATATCTTGGCTAAGTGGGGTACCTCGGTAAGCGAGAAATTGCCGCGTAGACGTTCAGCTCAAACACAATATTCAATTATCTAATGAGTTATTTTAAAATATCGTTTCTTTCTCGCCATAATAAAATCGAAAGATTCTAACAGGGCTCTCTTTCCTTATTAATAGAAAAAGATGTCTGAAAATGTGACAACAGCTCATTACAAACGCCCTTTCAATCATATTTACGGAGCTATGAGACCAGGTTTGATGGTAAAAAGAGCTCTAGATTTAGCCTTCCTCTGACAAATAAACTATGGTAATTTGTTGATAAACTCACAATAGAAAATGGTAAGATATTTGAGAACCAGCAGCGAGATTTTCTCTTTACCTTGAGATAATAAGTTTCATAATTTTCTTTCCCCTCTTTCTTAATGATATGATAAAGGTTGGTTGTAGACTAGGAACGAAAGGGAGTATAAGCTTAGACAGAAAAGAGAAGTATTTCCAGAAAAAGACACGGACCATAATATTTTAAGCTTGACAGAGATTGATACTTTCTCGGTGACTGAGGCGGCCGCCTTAAACGGCCTTTAGACGAATTCTTAGATAAAAGTAGAACTGCGAAAAATCTGTTGTTTTAAGATTTTGGCATGAAAAATTAATAAATCGTTGAAATTATTGTCCCCAAAACATCAATGACATATCTAGAGACAAGATTCCTGTAAGAATGTCAGCAGATTGAATTTCAGAGGAAAGAACTGTATTAAAATATTGAAGTCGGGGGCTAGTTAGCATATTTTGTGTACAGACCTGACGTTAGTAACACAATCAACCACCAAGCGCTGTTGTCGACACGTGATTGTTAGAAAAGAACTATAATCGCTGGTATCGTTTTATTGTAACTCATATGATGGTGTTAACGTCTTTGGGGGAAGCTAAACTTTAAAAACTTGAGATATTTTGATAAATTTAAATAGGTGAGAAATTAATTCACATATTTAAACGAACATTAAACCATTTAATTTCATTTCGATGATTAAATATGTTATTTGTTTAAATAGTTTATATGATAGTTTTATGTTAGTTCAAGTGTGAATATCGTCTGATACACTTGAGTAAGTGGTCACGGACACATTTTCCTTGTTTCTCTAGTGTTAGTCTACCCGGCAAACACAAGTGTATGGCGAGTTGCCTACTCTCTCTCGGGGCCCAGGATACCGCCAATCACAGAAAAGGGAGGGAGGGGTTCAAAAAGAAGAGTTCGCTCCGTCTTTCTTTGGATGTACATTTTAATATGTATAATTCTCATCCCAATTTAAAAGTGGAAATGTTTATTTTTATGTTTTACATCTTGACCAGTTGATGTTGGCCGTTTGACGACCAAAGAGTTGATTATTCAGCTCATATACTCGTGAATTTAAGTTTTAATTATATCACTATTATAGTAATTCATTTATAAGGTCAGCTCCATAAATTCAGAATGTTGACTCGTGGACTAAAAACAGCATTAAAAAAATATTCTATGTAGTTCCAAGTCAATCTCTGTGCTCATGTGGTAAAGTGCTCGACTCAGGACCCGATGTATGTGGGTTCAAACCCAGCTGGGATTAACGGAGTTATCTTGAGCGATAAAAAAATCTGTAGTACAACTTTCTTAGGAGGGGAACTAAAGCCGTCGGTCCTATGTCGATTGTGGCAGGTAATATAACCCTGGAAGTTATGTGAAAATAACCTTTCCCGCCAAAATTGGTAGGTATTTTCGTTCTCACTCATAGAAATTCTCGTGTGCTAATATAATCAGTCGGTTCAGAAAGTGCACGATAAAAACCTAGAGTGAATAAAATACATATATTTCCAACATTTTGTGTGCGTCTATTTATCAAAGTTAAAGTTGATAACTTCAGATTATCGGGACAAATGATTGACTATCAAACTTTGTTTTCCCCCCTCACCTATCGAAACATTCCCTCCGGGTCTCTATGCCGAACAATTTCTATGATGGGAGCTGTACTTCACATGATTAATATTCACCCGTATCGCCGGTCCTACGCGCCATTCTCTTGTTGGACTTGATAGCAGATGACGTAAAGACTGGGGTTCGAATACCGGTCGTGTGTATTGAAGGTGGTTTTTCACTCTCGTTCCGAGCAAATTCGGGTACATCTCCTCTAAAATTCTACACTCATCCCTTATGCGTATGGTCCGGATGGGTAGTAGGACGCGGTGACGCAAGTGACCAGCCGCTGATAGTCCGTACTGGCACTAGAGGCGGAGAATATTGAGTTGTATTGTCAGTAAGTTCCCGGTGCCAACAATGCTTGTGACGTCACTGACATGGTATTTATACCTGCGGGACAAGATCTTTACTGTGCAGTGAATCAAGACACAAATACCGAAAGTGTGCAGGTGGGATGCGAAAAGGAGACCTCTCACAGATATAGTTTAGTAAAACTGTTATTTTAAATACGAATCTTCCTACATTATATTATAAAAGGCATTAAATAATTTATAACTTTTGATTTCTCACATAAAGAAAGTATTGCAATCGTTCACCCAGGGGCGGCGCGCCGGAGGGGGGGGGAGGCGTGTTGGGNTGTCACCCCCCTTACCTCCCAATGTTGATTAAAAGCTTAAAAGTTGAGAATTTTGTGAGATTTGAGATCTGGAGTTGGGAAATTCTAGGCTTTTTCTGTACCCCATTACTTTCCATTATGAAAGTCCTTAAGCATAGACTTGTACAGACAAATTTGAAGTTTCCCAAATGTTAATCTCTACTCTACAAAAAATCCTAACTTCAAAAACACAGAGGTTCACAAGCCCAAATATATTTCGTGCAACGCCCCTGTGTTCAACCCTCGGGTTTATGATGACCACCAAACTACACATTACATAAGGTGAGGGGGGTTCACTCTACAGCTGAAACTGATGGATTTTGTTCAAACTTAATATTTCTTGGTTTTAAGGTCCTATATCCTATGAGAGACCATGTTTTTAATTCTGACCCTAGAACTAAAGGTGGTTTACTGATAATAGCTTTTTTTTAAATGTTGTTTCTGACTACAGATGAGGAAAATTTATGTACGATTATGTTGTAACATTTCTCTTCTACTCTGTCTTACAGTTTTATTTCTTGTGTGATGTTGATTATTTGTGTTCCAGAATTTCGAGGCAGTTCCCTATCCCAAAGCAGACTATGGCAAGTTCTACACTGGGGACTCTTATATCGTCCTGTTTGTAAGTAGCCTACATCAGGGTCTTTAAGATGTACTCTTTAGTTCAAATAATCAGATATTGAAGCCAAATAGCGCTAGTGTCGTTGCGGAATAGCGCGCGCGCAATTTAAATTTTGAAGAGAAGTTTGAACCTCCAATTTTACATTTCACTGTTAGACAGTAATTATTTTATCGCGAATGTAGAAACTAGTAAATAAAAATAATAGCTCATAAAAATTGATAACATACAAATTACATTTAATCATTTGCTCATTGATGTAATATAATTTAAATGTATTTGAAATACTGTATTATAAATCGCATGCTAATTTTTTTTGGGGGGTAAAATTTGATCATATAAACATGGTTGTAAATTATTATTTAAAAAATGTGTTGAATGTATGAGGGCACTAAGGAATCAATCAGTCTTTCCATTTAGCTAATAATAACTGAGGGTATTTTTGATTTAATCCTGATGAGTAGCATTTAAGGTAATTTGTCTGAATACGAATAAAGTATTTCCTTCAATAAAGGAATAAGGCAGTATGCAAGAATGAAATAAGCAAACGTGAAGGCTTAGTGAGACTTGTGATTTTTGAATGGATTTAAAAAATATTAATTTACATTCGAAAGTGTGAGTGGCGTTAATTAGAAATCCTAGAAGGTACGTTCTTGCAGAAGGCTCGATGCCGAGGCAAATCAATATTGCTCACCTTCCACTTTTACTCATTTCGTTCTTGCATACAGTCTATGAGGTTTCAATATCGTTTTATTATTAAAAAATTAGATTTAAACATAGTACTTTGGTACTTCCATCTTTATAATGGTCCCAGGTTTGTTTCCCAACGTCAAGTAGACATTTCTCAAATACTATATTAGACTTGTGCATCAAACAATTATTGATAGTATCATCCCTAAATATTATTTAATTAAATGATTGTAATAATATTACTTGCAGCAACATATCGATTGTTAATATCAAGGTGTAGTAGTCATATTAAGAGTGTCTAACATACCAGTATGTGAGCAGTTTCAGTCCTCTATGAATAATTAAATACTTTTGTGGCAAGTGCTATTAAAAAAACTAAACAAATAGTGTTACTTTTTTAATGTGATGTTGTCAAATACTTTCGAATTTAAATAATATAGTTTTGGTTTATATCGATTCTTCATATCTTTGTGAGTGTATTGATACAATAAATTATTGATTTTTATAATATTTAACAAAAAAAAAGTGTAATATGCATGGGTAAAGTTTTTGAGCATCAGCCCCTTCTTACTTAAACTCTCTAACCTTTCATTTACAAATAAATTAAAATTTCAGACAATAGTGTTCAAACAGCTTGTTGTTTAGGCCCTTCGCGGTTCAAAAGCTTCAAAGTCTGATCAACTTTTACATAGGGTTTCGATTATAGTGTCATAGGGGTGGCCTACATTGATTGAACTTAGGAATGTTTAGCCACCTCCTTGATCAGCATGTTCTCCTGACTCCTGTTACCTGGCATTGCCACTATGTAAGCTTGTGAGGTTGGATGGAAAAATGAATATAATGTTTTATTTAGATAGAAATTCAACAATGGACGACAGATGTTTTACCCTGAAAGTTATAGCAAGGTACCTTGACTGGTTACACTATGGCACAACCAATTTATTCTCGCTTTTTATGTCAAGGTGTTTGTTATCAGAGTTAGGTTTAAGAAATGATACTTCAAGTTCACAGGTTCTATAACTACCACCATCTTGTTTGTTTCCAGACAAGGGTGAACAAGGGGACCTTCAGCTGGGACATCCATTTCTGGTTGGGAAACGAGACCTCGCAGGTTGGTCAACATAACAGTCTGAAACAAGTCTTTTGACGAGCCTCATTGATACAGTCCAATATTCATAGAAAAGGACTTTTAATACAAACATATTTTGTTATGATAAACATTGAAAACATGTTACTATAATATTATTGTTGTTATTTTATAGATATTGATAATATCTATCAAAACTGGACAGTTGCAGATAACATGACTTGGCATGATAGTAGATCTTGCTAACAGACAGTATAATGTTGTATCTAGTGATCCCACCTTAATATTTAAAGGGGGTTACATAATTACATAAAGATCAAGAGTAATATATCAGGCGGGTTACAAAATGTCTTATTTAGTTGTCACCTTTTCATGGAACTTTATGTGATAAAGCTAGCATCAAACTCTTAAGCAACGTTAGACAGTCTACATCGAGTAATACAACTCTAGAACAAGGGGATTAACATTACTTGCAGTTTCAAAGGTTTTAATCTGGCAACCATGGCTCGGCTAGTTTAATTCAATGCTATAAAAGGGAAGGCAGAAAATAGATAGTCACTAAAAGTTTAATGATGAACTCATTGATACGTACAATAACTCGTATAGCTCTAGGTGTCCTACATAAACACATATTACGGGAACTAGGTAACTATAGTCAATATCTTACTAGCCCCTATACTTTGGTTAACAAACTGCGTAAACGTCAAGACCACTATATGGGGCTGCATACAATATCCCTTACACTAGGGACAAGTATGTCTTAATTAGGACATTTATCATAGATCAATAGATCAATCATAGATCTTAATCATAGATCCCCAAAATAACCATCGCAATCAAATTTTGAAATAAAGGTATACATTGGATCACAGCGCGTAGCTACCTGAGTTCTTAAGGAACCCGTCTAAGGGGAAATAAATACAGATTGTAAAGGAGTAAAGAGGTCTAGCACAGACATGACAAGCAAAAAGGGTTAAATAGAGAACCAAAATAACAAGGAGAATACAAAGTCATTAAGTAGGGGTTAAAGGCTTAATTAGGTCATGCACTACTAATCACAACTCCCAGCTAGCTGTGTTGCTGGTCCCCCAGTAAAAGGAGGCAGAAAGTCGCCTCTTAACAAAACAACTACTTTAGAGTGACTAGGCAGAGTATACAACTACCAGATCAACAAGAAGTTGCAAAGCGACAAATAATGGCTAAGCCATCAGAGTGGTGTGTAATATAAGTAAACAGTGTCTACACATGATACAATTTAACTGTCTTGCCAAATTTGCTCTAACTGACCCTTGACACGGCTTGAGGCCAAACAGTGAAACTGAACCTATAAATATATACACAACCATATCAAACAAGATTTGTTCAGTAAGAACTAATTGCCCAGCAATCTATCAACAGGCACACCTGGTCATATAAAACTAATTGACACCAATTACAATTTAAACCTAATATATGTATTTGGCTTAGTCATTAAGCGATCCACCCTTACATACCGAGATGTAGTCAACATCATGACTAGTGTAAACAAAACTGAGTCAGTGTAATGACTGGCTATAATAAATCAATAACCGCAGGAGGGATTCTAATCTTAAAATCCTAATAAATGGATCGGCTGCCTAAATAGAGTAGACAGGCAGCGTAGATACTCAAAATAGATATCCTCGGTGTGGCGAGGCGCTAATCTGGTGCTGACCCATGTCGCGGCTCCGTTCGACGCCATAGCGCCGTGGCTTGGTATTTCTTGCTGCAAGTCGATTACACGTAGAAAAGACCAAGTTATTAATCTGTTCAGTAGAAAGTTGAATATCGTTCTGTGTCTATTTTAGATGATATATGATATTAAATAGGTTCCCCGATTGGCACCAGACTAGGAAGGGAAAGAAGGTGGGATCAACCAATCACTTCTCAGGGTTAGAGCTCTCGGAGGCTTGTCAATGAGTTTGTATGGTGCCAGTGGGGGTGACTGGTGGGGAAGTCGCTCCCCAACAAGAGATGGCAAGAGACCATCAAATTTCTCTTGAAGCGATTTAAATTATTTCTAGCTGCTATGAATTAGGTTGAATAGAATAATATATTATTAATTATACTTTTGACCTGCTTCGGTGGTTAAATAGTCTAAGGTGGCCTTCTTGCAATAGACTGGATCGCCGATGATGGGGAGATCGGTGTTAGAATCCCGGTCGGGTGTACTGAATGCGGTTTTTAATGAGTAGTTTTTCACTCTCCCTCCACACAAATTTGTGTACACTTCCTTTTAATACAACCTTAGATTGCTCAGGTCACGTTGATAGTCATGGCTGATCATAACTGGTCTGTACAGGGAGTCAGGTAATAGGTGAGTGTGCCTGATTGCAGGACGAATCTGGTGCGGCGGCCATCTTGTCTGTTGAACTAGACGACTCCCTGGGGGGAGCCCCGGTACAGCATCGAGAAGTCCAGGAGCATGAGTCGCGACTCTTCCTGTCGCACTTTGCGTCTGGTGAGTCTACACGGTCTGTAACGACTGTCCGCAACAGACTGGATTGTCAGTGTTGGGGAGGTGGAGGTGGGAGGCAGGTTCTTATCTACTCGCCATGTTAAGGAGGGTGTGCTTTCTCTGAAAAACCCTTCTTTATAACTTAAGTAGATTAACACCCCATTAATTAAAATAATTTTGTGATGAGTTTGAGAGTAAGTAAATTTTGTCGCGATTCTCCATGTTGTTGTGTGTGTCCCAGGTGTGAGGTACCTGGCAGGGGGGGTGGCCAGTGGCTTCACTCACGTGGATCCTGATGCTGTGGAGAAGAGGCTCTTCCAGGTCAAGGGCAAGAGGAACGTAAGGGTCAGACAGGTGAGCATTTACTTGTACTGTTGGTGTCAGGTAGGTGAGAACTTGTTGCTGTTGGTGTCAGACAGGTGAGCACTTGTTGCTGTTGGTGTCAGACAGGTGAGCACTTGTTGCTGTTGGTGTCAGACAGGTGAGCACGTGTTACTATTGGTGTCAGACAGGCGAGGACTTGTTACTGTTGGTGTCAGACCTGTGAACACTTGTTACTAAAAAAAAAATATTGAAAAATAAACATTTTAAAATGAAACTATTAATTTGATCCCAATTTTTCTGTTGTCAAGTTAACTCAGAAAACAGCTATTTGATAGATTTTCTGGTCTAAGCCTGATCGAGATTCTGATATTCCAGCTAAGTAAAAAAAAATCTTTTTTTTCCAACCACTCTCCCCTGATATCTTAGATGATCATGTGATTGTACCGTGTTCCAGGTCGACCTCAACGTCTCGTCGATGAACAAGGGCGACTGTTTCATCCTGGATGTGGGCAGGGACATCTATGTTTACACCGGACAGAATAGCAAGAGGACGGAGCGACTCAAGGCCATCAGTGCGGCCAACCAGATACGAGACCAGGACCATGCTGGGCGCGCCAGGGTCCATATCATTGGTATGTACCAATCTATACTTTCTTTATGTCCTAAAGTGTTCTAATGGTCTTAACTTTGCTCACAAGTGCCAAGGTACGACCTTCAGGCACTGACTAATTACCTCTTTAGGTACTTTGGTTTGTACACCGGTGAGGTCAAAAGTTAATCTTGTGGTATGAAAGTGAGCAAGATTCTAGTTAGTGTAAGCCATTAGTGTAACCTCAGGGGGCTTAGCACCTTCAAGTACATAGTATCTGTCATTTAATCATTTAAAACCCAGTTTAGTGGCCGCATGGTCTAACGCATCACTCTCCTTTTGAACAGGATTGTTGCTGATGTGGACGGAGGAGTTTGAATCCCGGCCTAGTGTACTGACAGTGGTTTTTTAACTAAATGGTTCCCCACTCTCCCTCCACACAAATTGTGATTATATTGCCTCGAAAACTCTACCTTCATCATTCCTGTTCCATTAGTGTAAATTATTTTATGCTTTTATCTCACCAGACACTTAGATAAAAGGGTAAAAAAGCTCAAATAACTACATAAACCTCTGTTAATCTCATTGGTCTTAGGAACCCGATGTTTGTGGATTAAAACCCAACAGAGGTCGACGAATTTTTTCCTGAGCAATAAAAATTCGTAGCACTACTTCCTACAGAGGGGCAGTAAAACTGTCGGTTCTATGTCAATTGTGGCATGTAAAAGAACCCTGAAAGGAATATGAAAATCTCTTTCCTGGTAAAATTTGTACTCTCTCTTGCTCATAAAATTCTCGTGTACTGATATAATCAGTCTGTTCAGAAAGTGTGTGATAAATGCCTCAAATAAATGAAGGGAAAAAAACCCCCTCCAAGAAAACTGATGTAAAAGTACCAAGACTTTCTACAAGAGTTCACTGCAAGACAGCAATGAATTTAAAATAGGGATGCGCCCTCAAATCCTTAAGGATATTCGAGAAACTTTCAGATTTGAGACTTAAATCCTTAAAAACTTTTTTTTTAATTTTTCAAGTGAAATTTTATTTTATAGTTCTCATACTGTTTATTGAAGGTTCAGAACCAACCAAATAATAGGACAAACTCAACAATCAGGCCCCGGACCAGTGACTGAATCTATGAATTTTAACATTTAGTTATTATTTGTATTTTATATTATTCTACTATATTTATATTTCCTTTTATGTTAGTAATTTTTTCTAAGTTTCGAATTCTGATTTGAGATTCCAGTTAAATTGAAGATTCGGATTTGAGATTCGGATTCATAAAAAAGTGTATTCGACTCAACTCTACTTTAAAATACTAATGAGCTGTATTTATTTATTTATTCACACAATCTTTCCATCAGAAAGTCTTCCAAAAAGATGTGTGTTTGTTTAAATGTTGATATTTAGTTTTTTAATGTCATATTAAAGGTCCCTGGCTCAAAGTGGCTGGCATCATATCTGAAGCAGGATCAATAAGACTAAAACATTATTTAAAACCCCACGTGATTGTCGGACAAGTTTCATTAATTGATGGCATTGGGCCAATGAGCCTCCTGGGTTCTGAGCCAAGAGAAAAGGACTACAAGTTTTGAACTATTCGGAGGATAGTCATTATTTTGGCACACTAGGAAAGTTACGGATCTGTATTTTCCATATGTTGGATGTTTTTGCCATCTTGGCATCACGGTGGTCCGTAGTCGAACAAGTGGGTATGACACGGGCATAAAAAAATCAAACCTCGCGATTATTTTTAACATTTATTTTTAATTCAATAATTAAGGATATTAAAACCTTGCTAATATTTCGCAAGCCAGATGAAGTGTTCTAAACAAAGTCACCTCTGCTTATAAGCACTAGCAAACTAGGCTGGGTTCACAACTCTGCTTGTAAGCACTAGCATACTAGGCTTGGTTCACACTATGCTTGTAAGCACCAGCGTACTAGGCTGGGTTCACAACTCTGCTTGTAAGCACCAGGGTACTAGGCTGGGTTCACAACTCGGCTTGTAAGCACCAGCGTACTAGGCTGGGTTCACAACTCTGCTTGTAAGCACCAGGGTACTAGGCTGGGTTCACAACTCGGCTTGTAAGCACTAGCATATTAGGCTGGGTTCACAACTCTGCTTGTAAGCACCAGGGTACTAGGCTGGGTTCACAACTCTGCTTGTAAGCACTAGCGAACTAGGCTGGGTTCACAACTCTGCTTGTAAGCACTAGCATACTATGCTTGGTTCACACTATGCTTGTAAGCACCAGGGTACTAGGCTGGGTTCACAACTCTGCTTGTAAGCACTAGCATACTAGGCTTGGTTCACACTATGCTTGTAAGCACTAGCATACTAGGCTTGGTTCACACTATGCTTGTAAGCACCAGCGTACTAGGCTGGGTTCACAACTCTGCTTGTTAACTCTGCTTGTAAGCACCAGCGTACTAGGCTGGGTTCACAACTCTGCTTGTAAGCACCAGCGTACTAGGCTGGGTTCACAACTCTTTAAGACACACGCCTTATCCCAAATGTAAATCATATCAATTGTCTTGTTGCAGATGCATTCAGCGATGCAGGAGAGATTGCTAAATTCTTTGAGGAGCTGGGGTCAGGGTCGGCAAGTGAGGTGGCAGAGGAGCAGGTGGGAGGAGACGACCTGGAGTTCGAGAGGTCACAGGAGGTACAGGATGCACTCTCTTTATGTGTAGAAACTTTGACTCTTTAACATACTCAACAATCAAAGATTCAGAAAAATATATTATTTAAGTGTTTTTTATTAAATTGCAGACTAGAGTTGGTCATTGATCTCTAATAGCGCTCATTAATGGTTCAACCCCAACATAATTATAGGATGAACTCAACAACCAGGCCCCAGACCAGTAGTTTAACACTTAACTGAATGTGTGAATGTTATAATGAAAGTATTATAACAACAAAAAAGTTAGCATTTAGTTACTCTTTACTCGCTTTGATGGTCGCATGGTATAAGGTGTCACTCTTGTAATAGATTACTTTCGACGATGAGGAGAATGTGGTTTGATATCGGTCAGGTGTATTGAGGGTGGTTTTAAAAAAATATTGTTTCCCACTCTCTATATACACATAAATGTAGGTACATTTTCTCCACCTCCTCATCCCTAGCCCATCAGCGTAGTTAGTACATTGGTGTGCAACCCAAACGGGTAGTAAGACACTGTGCTACAAAAAATGTTTAAAAAAATATGTGTAGACTATCAAGGAGTGAAATTGTTTAATGTTTTGCGTTATTCAATTGTTAGGTCATTCGACCTTCAAAATTTTATTGCACAATTTTAACAAGTGTATAAGTCATAAGTAGTGAGGTCAAACTCGATTCATCGTTACCTCGATACCCTCAATTCTCGTTGGTAGTGAAATAATTGAGAATCAATCTTAATACATTTTGTGATTCTCGATACTTTAATTCCTAGCTCTCAATCATATTACTGGCAAATAAACAAAACAGCAAAATTTAGAATTTAGATTATCTATATATTACTTTATTTGATAGGCCTATATATTTTTGTTCAATTAATTTGGTGTCTTGTGTTTTCAACACTTGTTTATTACACATTTTTTAAACTATTTAAAAATGTTTGACTCAGTAAGGCTTTATTTGTAGGTAAAAATACATTCTAACTAGTGTAATTATCAATTATTTTACTAACTATGCATAATATGCTGTAATACTTGGTAAAATGAATCTCTTTCTTTGTCAAAATTAAAAATTATTCTTTAAATACTAGTTTTTTTCCTTTCTTTTTTCCCCCATGCTATGAAGTTGAATAAATATGTGTTTATATGAGGTTGGATGCTTGGAAAAATAATTAAATGGGAAATGTTCCAAGAATTGAAATCAAGAATATAAAAATCAAGGTTAAACTTAAGAATCGAAATCTAGAATCAGAATTGAGAAAAACAGGTATCGTGACATCACTAATTAATAATTAAGTTATAAACACTGATTCTCTGATTTCAAATAATTATAGTTCGCGATTTATAAAAGGTCAAACTTGCTTTTCGTGTTCCGTTGTTAAGGTAAAGTATTGTATGGGGCTGAAATTTAGTATAGTTAGATATTCATACAAGGTGTACACAATTAATTGTGTATGATATTAATATTACATTACTAACATTAACATTGGTACATGTAAAGCATAAAACAGCAAGTTTGACCCCTTATTACTCGTGAACTGTAATTAATTTTAATCATTGAATCAATATTTATATCGTATAAGTATACCATTGTTAAAATTTTGTATTAAAATTCTGATGGTCGAATGACCTTAATTAATTCTAGTGTATAAAGTTGTGTTGTTGATGTTGGCAGGCTGTGGTAACCCTCTACAAAATCAGCGACGATAGCGGTGAGATGAGTATGACTAAAGTTGGCGTGAAGCCTCTTCACCAGAACCAGCTCAACTCCTCGGTGAGTCACACTTGCTCGATACATGTCTGTTGGTAGCGTTACATTCTCTCTGGTTCAAGGACACTTCAAGCTAGATATAACTCTTAGGTTAAGTCCGTGAGAAGTTTAAATAATAATACAAAGATAACCAAGATTCGGATTCAATCCATAGTTTCGAATCTTAATATTTGAATCGGTACTCAAAATTTAAAAATATCTCAAATCCAGATCGCTGTTCCCTCTTTGTCAAGTGGTAGCAGTGTAAAGTGTGAACTGTGTTCTTCTTTTCATTGTAAAAGCCATATTTTGTTCATCCCTTTTATATGTTTTTATTCACCTTTCCGATACATTCTTTGGTAGATGACTAGTGATACTTTAATTATTGTAATTTGAAATGTCTGCACATTACTGATGGTATACACATAGACATATTTTGTTCTATAAAACTGTGTGCTTTACACACAACCACAAATAAATATACTTTTTCCTCTGTTGTGGTCTCCTTGTATTGGAAGAGAGTGTATTTAGTGCAACATTTTTATTTTTTGTCTTTATTGCTGATAATGCATTTTATATTTCATATTTGCTTCGAAGTTTATACACACAGCATGAGTTTTCAATCATTTTAACAGAATGAGTTGGTTTAAAGTTTTTCTTTACTTTAGTAAAATTGATATTAATACAATTTAATTCAGCTCTCATGATTTTTACTAAGTTTAATAACACGTTTAAAAAAACACACAACACTTGACACATATTTGTTGAACATAAAATACAGTAAATATTTACTTATGGTTTTAATTCAAAGAAATACAAAAATTCAACACTAAAAATATTGACAGCTAAAATATAGACTTATTCAATTTTTTTCATATTCTGCTATAATATATGCTAAAAAGTGTAGCTCTTGTGTAACTTGTCATATTAGTAAAGTAATTAATCAATTTTGGACAAGATCTATATATTTTTTGCAAAAAAAACCCAACATATATCATATGCACAGTATTGTATTTATTTCAACATAAACCATTTTTGTAAATTATTCAAAATCTAAGTTGGCTTTGAGAATATTTCATGTACCCAATTGCACTTTGAATTGAAAAAGTGGACATCGCACTCTCGTAATAATAATAATATATTTTATTTATTTATTTATGACATCAGGTCAATTGATTGCATTTTAAAATGTTTTCAAATTATTTTAACCCTTTGGCTGGTCATACATAATTTACCCCGGTGGGTGTTAATCTTTTTATACTGACTATACAACCACTGGACCAGTTTTTTCGTTTTGTGTCGACACCTACTGGAACTATTTAGAACCAACATTTGCAATTAGTAAGGTCTTTATGTGTCCATCCAAAGCAGTTTTATACTTTTTTAAAGTTTATTTTAATATATAGGCCTATTTTAACATTTTTAGTGCAAATTTAAGTTCGAAACAAGCTAAGCTAAGTAAAAAATAAAATGTCAGCAACTGTCTATTTTTACTTTGGTTAGGATGTTCAGCCTAAAATTATATTTCGATGATGATAATTTTGTGCATAGTTAAGAAAATATTGTTTTTAGTTTTGTGTTTATGCAATATTTATCAACGCTATGAAACCATTTTCCTAAAATACGTATTAAACAAAATCAAACTTTTATTTTTTGTGTTAAACTACACATTTTCAAAGTAGAAATTCAGCAAAAGGGTTAATATATATATTTTTTTAATATAATTTTTAATTTTGGCAGTGTTTTAGTTTTAAGAGCGTTTGCGCTTACCTGCAAGTGATGCATTTGGCATGTGTTAAACTAATGGTGAATTTTTTTTTCCCCTCCTCCTTTTCCACAGGAACTGGGTGCGAAGGTAGGACCATCACCGTAACAGGACATCATATAACACTTCATTAACAACATTGTTACTTAACCTGGGCTTATTACAGTAATACTATGATCATCTTGCGCATGAGAGAGAGCTTTCAGTTTGATATTGTCTGTGCTCATTAACAAAGACAGTAGAGTCTGTATCTGTAATGTCCATAAGTCCGTAAGAGATTGACTCCATAGTAATAGATTGCTCTGTCCGTAAGTCCATAACACTCGGTGTAAGTTCGATCAACTTGAACGTTCTTAAGTAATGTTGCTACTGGTAGCCCCAGACAACCATTCACAGGTAGATAAACAAATGAACATTGATGTACAAATTCAAGTTAATAATAGTAAACGTATCATATTTTAATTCATTCGCCTTTAATATAAAATTATATACTACTCGCAAAGCTCTCTTCCTTGCGTCAGGATGTCGTCTGCATGGAAAATATTGGTGCACTGCTGACATTATCCTGCTAGTTACTAAAAAAATGGTATTTTCAGCTTAGTTATTGGTAATACTGGTATTTTGGTGGTTGTAGCTTTAAGGAGCATGTTAACGACAGTTGGTTGGTATGGAATTGTCGATCATTTGATTTCTTAATTAGTGTGTGCGGTTCATGGGTTATTGGACAAACAGTACTCAACATTCCTCCTCCTTATCTCTTAGTTTATGTCTTTATAAAGCTCATGTAGCTCTTATATGCTGGTAATAGCTAGAGATGCCACAACTCCTCTTTTTATCAATTCCAATTCCTTATATTTTAACAGCAATTTTTTATTCCTTGGTTGCTAAACATTTACATTTTCACTCATTTTCCTTGCGGTGAACCTCACATTACAAATATTTTATTTATTAAAACCAATCCAATAATGTGACTGAAAGGGGGAAAAAAATAGAAGATTATGTAAAAATGAAAACAAGATGGCCTTTTTGTTTTGCACTAGAAGATCATTAAAACACAAAGGTAATGTTGTGTACATTCACAATCTGCCTTAACTAAGTGAAACAGCAAAAGAGCTAGTAATTACCTGCTTCTGTGGCCACATTGTATAAGGCGCTACTCTCGGAATAGACTGGACTACCGTTGACTGGGAGATTGAGGTTCGATCTCGGTCGGGTGTACTGACGTTCATTTTTCCTAAATGGTTTTACTCTCTCTCTTCACACACACACACATTTGGGTACACTCCATCTTAATTCTACCTTCCTCATCTCTAGCACATTGGCATAATTAGTACATGTGCGTACAACCTGAATGGGTAGTAAGACATGGTGATAAAAACCAAACTAATAATTGTTACAGTGGAAAATTGTCCAATTACGAATTTCACCTTTTGGTTTAAATACCAGAACTTTCACTCCCTGATATTTGAGAGCTAAGAATTTAGGCAAAGAAAATCGGGATCTTAAGATCAATTCTTGTTTCTTTCGATAACAGTAAGTATCAATTAATCGAGTTTGACTTCCTTAGTAACATGAACAAAAATATAACACTACCGATATATTCATATACCAATTAGGAGCATGGCATGGATTATTAATATATCCGTAAACTGCCTTCTAAGAGCAAACTATCATATATTTTTAAAATGTTGTACTTAAAAATATGTTCTACCTTAATAAAATGTTGGTATGATTGGAGATTAAAGCAACCCCACCCCTCTGTTACTCTCCCATGAGCCGCCACTGTTTATTTAGCTGAAGAATACATTTTTGAGTCTAATAACATTAAGATAATTTCAGCTTGTTAATTTTAATAATTGTCTCTTAATTCCATTAGTTTTTGCAGCAGATACTTGAATTTTGGACGCCTTGTTTTGATTTTTGATGTCCTTATTGTAGCTTTTGTGCCTGTTATTAATTTCAGGGATGCTTCATACCATTGGGTACCTAGTATTGTAACAAACCTGCCTGCCCCCCATGGCTCAAGATTTAAAAACAAATTTATATTATGGCTTTTAAATTATATTTTATATAATGGCTTTTAAATTGCAAAAATTTCCCTAAGCTATAATAATTTCAAGATCCATATTTAACTCAACAAAACAGTTTAATAAAGTTATACCCGCTCAAAAAAAGAAAATATTACCTAAACATTAACCAATAAACTTAACCAACAGCTCAAATAACATTAATATTCTCAAATCTACTTTCTAGTTTTCTCTCTTATTTGAGGGTGAGCTTTGGTTCATTTGTTTACTAATTGGAATAATTTAATATAAACTAAGGCTACAGTTACTCTGGCAAGTGAATTGCGACATTTCTCGCGTGAGTGCTGTCCATGTCTGTTTACACAAGCAACAATAAATTGCTGAGAGATCTGTCGGGCGAGTGACTTGCGAGCGTTATCACAAAGCTGTTTACACTTGAAAGGAAAATTGCTCGTGCAAGGTTTGTTTCTGTCATTTTGGAATAATGCCTCCCATCGCATATGTCAAATATGCTGCTGCATTATTAATCCTAGGCCAAATATATTCTATTAGTAGAAAAAACGGAAGTAAAGGCAATGCTGGGTTAAGGAGTGGAACCAGTACCACTTTTTTAAAACTTATTTTTCTTCGATTCTTGATTATATTGACTGTGTATATTGTTCAGCTTTCTAGATATTTCCATTGGGGAAAACTTGTTTGCTGTGGCTTGTAAGGCATCTTGTTTTTTTAACCGGTCTCTGTATTGTAAACTTCGCACATTCCACAAAACTTCATTTTCCTCGTAAAGAGCCATTAGCAATTTTATTTCACTATCACTCCACTTTTTGAAGGCTGACATCATCGAGAGAGAAAATTAACTCACGCACGTCTCGCAGAAAATATCGAAATGGTTTCGTGGTTGCTTGCGGAAGTGGTGAGGCGTGTGTTTAGACAGGCAAGCGTGGGTCTCGCAGAACAACTTGCGGGAGTCATCAGAAATCTACTCCAAAGCTGTTTACATTTGTGACAGTACTGTCCGACAGCATCTCACATGAGATTACTTGCCAGTTTATCTGCACTCTAAAAGATAAACACATTTCTCCTTCCGCCATCCTTTTTGTGAAAGCCTGTTATTGTTTTATTTCTCTTGATTAAAAAGTGGGGTGTGTTTTGTCTTTAACTCTTTTAGTATTGATAGTCATATGTATGCGCTAGGTAACCCTTAAACTTATAGAAGAGTTCCTAAGGACCTCTCGACTGCCAGGGAGAGATTTCCTCAAAATACAGTAAAAAATCTTCATGTCCGCACTGTAGCAGCAACAAATTAAATAATTTAGAATCAAAATTTCAGTGGTTTTTAACTTTATCATATATTTACACTTCAGTAGAGAGGGACATCACTAAAGCCTATTTTTCCTACAAGAATTCAATTTTTTGTAATATTTTGGTAGGAAAAAAGGCCTTCCTGAATTATTGTATGAAGACTCTGCTCATTTTTGAAGTTTTTGTATTATAGGCCCTAATGTATCCACCCCGTCTCCCCCTTCTTTCACCCCTAAACATTATGTCTGCGCACGCCTATGCTAATAATATTTTCAGCAGGATGCAAATTTAGATACCTTAAAGTGCTAAGAGTAATTTCTAAAAGATTTAACTCAAAATTACTTTTTGTTTAAAATCAAAATGAAAACTTGGCTCACTTATTAAGGTTGGGCCTTCACGGGAAAAATGTGTCGTACACCAACTCTAATTAAGCGCAGTTGGCTTCTTCAAGTGTTAGTAGCGGATTAAACTGGTCAGTGTTTTGTTCTGGTACAGTCATCAAACAGCTGTCAATTCTGACGGAAGAAGTTACTTGTGCTGGATGAAAGATTCTGTTCCAAACAAACCTTAGCTACAGTCCAATTTTCAAAGGAAGAGACTTTACTGACATCTAGAGAAGTTACTAGATATACTTTTATGTATTCATACTTCAAGTCATGTGATCTGCAGCTATCATTTTTGATATATATTATCAATACAAATAAAATAACAATAATAATATAGTAAAATGTTTTCATTGTTAGCTTCAAAAATATGTTTCTTTTTTTCTAAAAGGCTCAAAGAAAATTGGACTGTTAAATATGGGTCCTGAATGTTGTAAATTGTTGAAAATACCTAAGTAATATTCAGAAAATTACAAAACAACACTGTCAAGGATTGGATACATTTATGTCTTAATCGTAGCAAAGATTGTTTTGAGTATTTGCATCCTGTTCTGTGAAGTCTGTGCTATGTATATAGTGGGTATATCTTGCTGCTGTAGCTGTAAACTTGGGAATCCCCTCACATGTAACTATAAACACAAGCAGCACATACCATTCTCAAGTCCTCGACAAGACGCTACTCGGCCAGCGTTCGAACCAACAGCTGCGGAGAGAACAACCCAGTGGCTCGGGAGAAGACCGACGTAAAGTCTGTCCAGCTAGAGTATACTCATCAAACATGGCTACCTTTTGTTGCATTTACAAATTCTTAAGTTACAAATATCTTAAAGACTTAGTTTAAAATATAATTTACAAGAAATTTTAATTTAAAAAAAAAATACTTCATATAACAATTTGGAAATTCATATTCCAACTATTTTAAATGATGATGTTTAATCGCCTTATAAACTTCCTGATTATATGGACTCCTTAACTGCTCATAACCTCCATAGTTACAGTTGTCATGTGACAGGGATTCAAACCAAAGACCAACTAGAATTAAAAGATTGAGTGAGTGACACACTCTTTGTCATGGTTGACGAATTAAGTACTCTTCAGGCAAATACATAGTTTCATAAAATGTTGTTTTCTAATTAATTATAGAAATCCTGTGATTATTTACTACACCCTCGAATTATTTTTAAAAGGAAATTGAATTTCAGCAATTTTCTTGCAGTGTTACAACAATCAAAAAAACAACAAAGTTGGAAAATTTGTTAGGTTAAGGAAAGTAGTTAATTGCCCTCATTTCTCATTGTTTGATAAAAGATCTGAAAAAAAAAATCTAGACTATTTAAGTTTTGTTACTTAAAATGAAAAGAACTTCAGTTTTATTTCTCAATGTGCGCAAAATGTTTACTTAGATTTTTTTTATTTGTAGTTAAAGGAAAATAATATGAACATTTTATATAAACTTGATTTTTTCTAATTTGTATCAAAGCAACCTAAAAATAAAAATTTTTGAACCGTTAGAAAAAGAAGTTAGGGCTGTATTAATTGTTTTGAAAACTAATTTCGACCAGCCATCCTCTAAAAATATGTAAAAGTTATAATGATAGATATTTTTTATCAGCCATTTTTTTCTATAAATTCACTTTTCCCCCTTAATTGGCTTATAATCTGTTTTTAATCCAACTTGCGAGTACAAGAGATGACTAAGAGCTCGAATAGTGACGTTTGTTTGTTGTCGTGTTGCCAGGACTGTTTCATCCTGGACACGGTCACGTCCGGCATCTTTGTGTGGATCGGCAAACAGTGCAACAAGGACGAGAAGGTGGAGGCTATGAGGAGGGCCCAGAGGTTCCTTACCTCCAACAACTACCCCGCATGGACCACGGTCAGTGAAGCTATTGGCCTTGCCACTGATCAAGAGCTCTGAGGAGTTGACCTTACGCTCTCATCAACCAACTTTTAGCTAGCCAACCCTTTAATCCCTGTCGAGACACAGTTTTGCTTTGACGTGGTGCGACCCACTTCAGTGGCCACATGGTTTGAGGCATCACTCTCGTGTCAGACAGACCTGCTGATGATGGGGAGATCGAGGTTTGAATCCCATTCGGGTCTACTGATGGTGGTTTTTCCTAAATGGTTTCCCACTCTCCTTCCACGCAAATGCGGGTAGAGTACCTCTAAAATACATTCTTCCTCATCCCTGCCCCATTAAATGCGTGTATCATCTGAACAGATAGTAAGATGCAGTGATAAAAAAATATAGTAAACATTTTAAAATTCTGGCACAGTTCTTACACAGGGGCTATATTTTAAAAATTTCAGCCCTCTTCGTTCTGTAGATATCACGCAATGCTCATGACAGACATACTTTTATTACCTAATATAGATAAATCTCTTCATTTGGTTCAACGCATGGCCTTAAACAAGATATGTCAGCTTGTGATTCAGGTGATTCTTAGTTACGCTCAAAGTTAGTAGATTACAGGTATTGACAACTTGTTGGTCATTAAAAATTGAACCGGAAGATATGTCTTACAACACGTACCATATTATTTATAGAGAGCTCTTAAATTCAACATCTTCACAATTTTAAACTAAAATACCTTATCTATACCATGGAGCTATTATATATATATATATA
>CABFWO010001098.1:110249-163761 GCA_902155825.1 Timema genevievae | reverse complement strand
GGGGGGGGGGGTAGAGAATGACCCTGAGCACAGGACGAGACCTGGATAGCTAAGTGGTAGATAGTTGACATACTAAGCCAAAGGTCCTGGGTTCAATTCCCATGTCCAGGTGTCATTTTTCAATTTATTCAACTTAACCTGAGACAACAATATCTTCCACTTACAAGGTTTATTAAAGAGCCATCTTCCGGAGCATTAAAACTCATTCTGTGCGTTCGGCTGTCTCATAATATTTAAATAGTGGTTTATTATTTCAAACTATGGGTTAATTTAAACTACCATGCAGTTTTGAGCTTATTAAATTAAAAAATATATGTGAACATCAAATTAACTCATTTTCGATAACCTCAACACAATTTACCGCGGTTCACGGATACTGGACTTAGCCTCCCAAAGACAAATACAAACATTTGTTGTTATGACAACAGAACATTCAAAGTTCTTTCAGGATTGTTTGAAATGTAAGATCTGCTGTTCCCTTAAGAAATATAGCAGTGAGGATGGTCAGGGAGATTGCCCCGGTATTACATGTATCTGACCCACAGCCCTGGTTTCCATGTTCCCAGGAGTACCTCAAGTCTGACCCGAGCGAACGCAGTCATGAGCTGAACCTCATCTTCACCGTGAAACAAGGGGACGAACCCGACAGCTTCAAGTCTCTGTTCCCATCCTGGGATCCTGCCCACTGGGAGGTACGTGGCGCTTAGGACCCTCGGGGGGCGCTGCAACACACTCTCACTCTCTAGCTACTTCTCTCCTTCTCTGTCCGCAGGACCAGGTTCGCATCTCTGCTACATGGGCTGCCCTCACAACTAACCGTACTGTGTGATCTTTAACCTGATTTTCCTTTCCTTCTGTCCTAACTGCCCTCTTTACCGAGAGATCTCGTTATAACAAGGTTCATAATAACTAGGTGTGTGCAAAGCTTAGAAACTTATAACTTGACTTTGAAAACAAATATATCAGCCTCGACTTTACTTAGATTTCCACCTCGATTAAACAATTGCAAAGCTTTGTCAATAAAAATATTGACAGCTTGAATACACAATTATGTTGAACTATTTCCATACTAAGCTGTATAATAAACATCACAAACTAAGACTCATATAAACAAATCTGAAGTAATTGTATTGCATGTCGGGATAGTTACTGGATTTATCAGCTTACAATGACATTTTTCAAACAATTGTGAAATAGCACATTAGATAAATTATTTTTATGTATGAAATTCTATAAATAAGCACAATATTTACATATTTTTTTTTTTGCAAACATAAAATAGCTCATAAAAAAATGTTTAAACGTCGCTTCAACTTCAGGAACACTCCATATATTTGTTTTGGAAGTCTATTTGAATTGAAAAAGTGGATTTTGCACCCTTCCCTGCTACTAACAAATATTTAGAGAGTGTTTATAAAATCTATTGATCTTAGGGTGGGACGTTAAGGAAGCATGAGTCAAGGTGGATATTTTAGCTGTTCCTAGGACTAAAAACTTTTTAACCAACACAAAATATTTCACCAATCGAATCGTTTAGTTTAATTCTCTACACTTGGTATCTAGCCTGGTCATCACAGAATTTGAACAAGACTATTTATCTTGATCCATAAAGTCCTGTTCAAAGTTAAACATGTTCATGAGAAATATTCAAGAACTGTTGATATTACCAAGTGGAGATAATTAAACTTAACCTGACTACTGGAGCAATGTAATTAATTGTTTTGCTATAAAAACTGTTAAAATATGTGCCTTTTTTTCCTCCTTAAACTTGCAATGTATGATATATAAATCTTCTGGTAGACATGTAAAGTTTGATAAGTATAAGACTTTACACATCTTTTTTTGTATGAGCCAATTTCATACAAACATTCCAAAAGAAAAATCTTTTTAAACAATTGAACATCATTATATCCAGCCTGTTTGTCTTGTATTCAGGTAAATACCTTATTAAGAATCTATTCTATAGTGTTTGGTTATGACCAGATTTCATTCTAAAGGGCATTACTGTCAATACAGAATCAGTTATTACGGTCTTAGCAACTATTTACAACAGGTTGTATCATTGTATTGGGAACAAAATCCTGGCGTTCAAAGTCCCTACTTGTCGGTATGTGACGGGACTGAAGCGTCAACATCTTTCCCCGTCAATTTATAATTTTTTTTTTTATCTGTTTGCTTATATCTAGTAAAATATATTAGATATATGAATGAAATTGGAGTTAGAATGCTAATAAATGCCTGCCCATTCTCGTATTCAATCCTATTGCTTTGTTATCAGAATGTTAGTTTTTAAAAATTCTAATTTTTTCGGAAGTTTCTTACTATGAGAATAATTTTGTTAATGTTGTAGTAATGTTTAATTTACTTACATTGTAATCCATTTTGTGTGTGTGTGTGTGTGTGTGTGTGTGTGTGCTTGCAGCATTTTTATTTTCAACATTTCATTGTAACATTTATTTCCACTTACATATTAACAGTACTAGTATTAAAGCCTGTTTTCACCAGGGAGCTTGTACTCATTTAAAATAATAAAATAGCCTCATTATTCATTTTAAATTACTATAAAATAATTAAATGAACTAATAGACTAATATAGACACATGGAATAAATGAGCATCAAGGTTTCCCAAAGAACATCATGGTTAATAGAGTTATTAAAGGATTACAATGGGGAATAATTATTTTGATTACATCAGTGTTATTTTTTATTTCATTTTTTTGAGCTTTTTACCATAATATTTTTACTCAAAATTAAATAGAAAAATATTCTAGCTTTGATAATATTTCCCATATTCGACTCAACTTCGCTTCAAACCAAAAAAGTGGACTTCGCAAAACCCTAAAGTAAAAAATTTCTTTAAAATTAAACGGAAAATAATAATTTTCAGAATTTTGGGGCAGCCGACTAAAATTTTGTAAAATAACAAAAGGTTGTGTTTATCAGAGCTAGGAACGCCCAGAAATTAAATTTCAGCACAATGGAACTCACAGATTCAGCTCCTTTTCTAAATTTTGCGGTTTAAGATTTTTCACATCATTTCGGGTCCCCAGGATATACCATGTCTAATTCGGGATGTACAAAATAAGCCTCTGGAAGGAAAAACAGACGTACACTGCATGTTTGTTGTGTAATAGACTAACAATGCATTCACAAAGTACAACTATAAGCTTTCACCAAACGAACATTTTATTTTCCTGAAATTTTGTTGTAAATGTGTAAAATATATATTTTTTTAATTGTATGACTTCAAAAACTAATGTATTAATATTAATGCATGATCATATAAAAATGTATTAACTTTTAACACTTGTACAATTGCATGCTAAGTATTTTAGATTATGGACTGTATTTTTAGATTGTTTTGTGTTTCAGTTTGTTATGCTTTAACTATGTAACCTTTATCATTGACATTTCTAGTGTATTGTGCATGATTTTTAATGGCTGGTAATAAGAAAAGGGTTGTTGCACAGATCAGTATTTACAAAACCATATCATGTAAAGGTTAATTTAAATACAGTGAAATCTCCCTTAATGAACACCTTTAACAGCGGATTCTTCTTATAAAGTACCGTTTAAATTTAGTTGGCAATTTGACATGAGCCCTTATGATGAAACCTCCTAATATCGGATTTTCTCAATAAAGGAAACAGACACTGCTATATATGCATAACGATCTCAAAACAGTGGACCAAAATTGAAAGCACCAATCCATTTATGGTATCGACTGTAGGAATCTTATAAATTCTATTGTCTCGAGTGAAGTGGGGACAGTCCTGCCTTACCTTTATAGTGAAGCCTGCATATAACTAAGTACGATACTTCAAGGTCACAACTCCCACCCTTGAACCATCAGCGAGGGGATGTTCCAGAAGTTTATGTGTGCACACAAGCACAGTCTAAAGTACTGAAGACCTAATGTTCACAATTCATTTTATTTATGTATTGTTCTGTGTATTATGCAATCTGTACAGCTCGCTACATACAATATTTATTTGTCATAATTAGCCAGCCTAAGATACTCCACATTGGATAAAAACTTCACCAATGTAATTACTGCAAGGTTCATATAGGTGAAACTATTCAAGAAGTATGATTTAAAAAACTATATTTTTCTGTAAAATGATCACCTTTAAATAAAGGACTTTTTTACCCTGGAAGTTGTCTGCTATCAAGAGATTTCACTGTATTTCTTTGTATATAGTGTATAATTTTCTTCATCAAATTGGCCTTTTGGAAATTGCGTGTTAGATGTCTCAAGACCCGTGTTATTTCCAAATCGCATCTCAAAAACACAGATTATAGGAGAACTACCTGTACGTTTTATGTAAAAAATAATGCTAGGAATAAGATATTTTATAATTTTAATCAAATTATATTTTATATGGCCATAAATATGTTATTCAGTTTCTGTACGGATTATGATCAATATTATTGTCAGTACACTATTTTAAAATACTTATTTATATATATTTTACATTCACAATTTTGAATTTAATATATAGAGTGGCCGACTGAGGACAGGGAGATGTGGGTCAAATTCTGGCTTCCTTCACACACATGCGGGTACACTCCCTCTAAATTCAACCTTCCTCTTCCCGAACTTATTAGTGCAATTAGTCCATATGTGTATAGTCTGAACATGTAGTAAGATGCAGTGCTAATACATACATATTATTGAACTTTTAATTACGTTCCATTGAATTTAACTCTGGAATATATTTGGTTTCCAATCTGATTGGAATCTTATATTTGAAACTTCAAGCCCATTTTGATTCTAAATTTGTTTGTTTTAAATTCAAAATTTGAAGACTTTGCACAGGTCTAATAAACACACTTTTAAAACTTAAATATGTCCAACATTTTATGGAATGTATGTACTTAAGAGCTGCTTTATAAAATTGCAAAGAATCACTTTAAAATTATATTGTTGCTTGATTTCCAGTCCCAACCGTCTTACGAAGAATTGAAAAGACAAATAGTTGAAGCCAACGCCACCATTGAAGACTGATTATGAAATGAAAATAACAGATATTATTCATAACTTATATATAAAAAAAGCAGTATGCAAATTTTATAACCACAATTAAACCTGCTTGTTAATGTAATCTCATGTTTTCAACTTGACTAGTAGTTTACAAATGTATTCTTGTTTAACCATAGGTTAGAGAATTTTGATAAAAGTGTTTTCTAAACTGAAACTATGTGCCTATTTTTTTGGCAAAGTGTGGCCTTGAAGCTTTATAGTACTTGTGCACTGTGCTTTATAACAGACAATATGATAAATAAAACCTGTTCACATAAACAAAATTATGTTACCATCATAATAAAAACTACATAAATTTGTGTATTATATTATATTATATTTACCATCCATTTCAGCGGCTGCATGGTCTAAGGTGCTATTATCACATTAGACAAGACTGTCAACGACTAGGATATTGAGATTAAAATCTTGGTTGGGTGGTTTTTCCAAAATAGTTTTCCACCCTCCCGCCATATGAATGCGGGTACACTTCCTCTAAATAGTATTTTCCTAATCACTAAAAACATTAACGTAATTAGTACATAAGTATAACCCGAACTGGTAGTATATATATATACACACACACACACACATATATGTATATATACATCTAATATCATCTACCCTAGTAAAAAGTTATTGGAAGGTTAAATAAAAAAAACAAACACATATCAATTTATTTTTATTAAATTATTTAAAAACAATGAAGCTAGAGATAATGATGTTCTTTTCAAGCTAGAACATTGTGAAGTACACACCTTTGACACTTGACAGCAGTCAATGGCGGCCCTGTCCCTTTCACCCTGGCTTGCGCCCAAACTTGACCCTCTGACTCGACTTCTCTCAGGGGGTAGGTTCAAGATACACTCACCAGGTGGCAGGTCAGGTCAACACAAAGAGGTTTCACTTGGACAAAAAAACAACCTTTTCTCTTTTAAGATTCAAATTATGCAAGGAAATATAGATTACTAATGTTTGACCTTTTTTTTTAACATACTAATTAAATAATAATGTTATACTTAAACAAATTGCACATGAAAATTAGAAGAACAAATTAATTTTCTTCCTTAGAAGTAAGATGAACAAATATTGTGATTTCAGTTATTAAACAATCACACATAATAATGATGGTCAATGTTCCAACAATAATCAAAGAAATACTCAGTACAATTGAGGGATCAGGGCTGAAACAAGATATAACCACATTTTATGAAAAATTGTCGGCAGCGATTTCTGTTAGCTTACCTGTTGAACTACAGGTTTTTTTTGAGTATAACTAATATCGACCAATGTTTTGTTTATTTTTATAACGAGATTTCAGGATTTTATAGATGTTTAAATAGTGAATACATCTAAATCTCTGAAGATTATGTTTTTGCCCAGACCCCCTCAATTTCAGCCTGTCCTTTAAATTAAGCTCACATTATTTCAATTCATTTTCACTTAATATAATGCAATTCTACACTTCTTAAAGACAATTAACTCAATTCTAGCCTGTCGTTTTATTTAAATTAAGCTTGAATTATTTCAATTCATTTTCACATAATATAATGCAATGCTACAATTCTTAAAGCTATTTAACACCCAAAATAACCGGACCGCTACCCGCAGACAGACTAACACTATGACAGAAAGTTATTAATCACATCACATTTTACTGGTCCAATATATACACAATATGACAATGTGGAGGTGTTTTGAGCTATTTGAAAATCACGTGGAGCTAATCAATGAAGAATTACTTTAACCAAACTGAAACAACCAATCGGATACACGACATGGCAACAGTTTGAGTAAAGAATCCTACATTCCACACATGTGGCAAGTGTTTTGATGCACCCTGGGACAAAAGAGCCCCAGACTTAAGTTGGAATATTTAGTCTTACTTTATAAATGACAACAATAAAACACAGCCTTGGAGTAAATAAATTATAATGCAATTTAGTACTTTTATGGTTTGTTTTTACTATTTAGCTAAGTTGAATAAAATGGGTTGTGTCAATTACACAGGACCATACCGATTGAATGTAATATTGCTGCTCTCATACTTTACAAACATTACTCATCCTTTACATTGTTGCTCTCATACTTTACAAACATGACTCATCCTTTACATTGTTGCTCTCCGACTCATCTCAACCAAACAGCAATATCGTTAGAAAACACAACTTCACAGCTCAAATGATTAACGCGTTTTAAACAAAGCTCCGAGTACAAATTAAATATTGGCCAACTCTTAGGGTTTATTCACAAGCATTTCATAAAGTGTGGCTCTCAAATTGATCACAAATCTGCATCGACTGGCATTTATCAAAACTTTGTACAACACAACTAAAAAAATAATAATTGGTGGATACATTTCTACGAGCAGATTCACATCTTGGTAAATTACAATTCCGAGACATCGGTGGCTAACAACATTTTCCGAGTTAAAACAGTAGATTTACTTCCTTTGGCTTCCTTAATGCACTTTTCAGAAGGTTGACAAAAATTGCTTAGTACATATGGATGAAAAGGAATTCCTGAATAGCAGCTTGTATAACTTATTTATGATAATATTAAAAAATATAAATATATAACAACAAAATACACTCTGCTCATACTCATCATTAAACTACTAGTAAACATTACATTATTAAATACTTTTTTATTTAAATCAGGAGTTACATAATTTTAGATAGGTAGTGAAATGCAGAGTAAAATAGTTACTAAACTTATTATTATTGAGCGTTCACAGTAACGTAGGTATTCTCTGAAAGTTAGTGTCAACCAACAATTCTGGATTCATCAAACTCAAAAATACATCATGTGTTATAAACAAATGATGTAATTTGACTAAACTTGACAATTTGATCAAATATTTGGCTAAAGTGGCCGAGTATGCGATTAATTTCCATCCTTCTTTCCTCCGCCAACTTCCAAGCATACAAAGTAATACACAATATGCATAGAAAAACCATGTTAAAATCTGGTAGAAAATTTTGGTTATATGAAAGAGTAAAAGAGAGAATGAACTTTCATTGTACAGAAATAGTTTTTCGTTACCTAAAGTATATTGAATTCTTAATTTGTCTCTAATTATCTATTTTAGTTGTGAACATAGCAACTTTCTCAGAACCAGGAGATCCAAGGGAAAATGGAGAGTACAAAATCATGCGAGACATTTGGAATTAGTATAATCTAGAACCATTTTATATATTTAGTATAAATCTAACATTCCCTCTTCATTTTAAGGACAGATGTGTCTATAAGCTAATCACCCACATAACTTGAAAATAACTACTAATTACTGAGTTATCTCACAGTTACAAGTATTTAAGAGAGTGGTATTGACATTATTATATCAAACCGTGTTGACACAATAACATGGATTAAGCTACTTTATTAACATTTCAAACATTATTTTGAAAAGAAAAACACTACATTTTATAAATTTTAAAATACTATTGGTTTCTTGTCAATTTACACCTTGCACCTGATATCTGAAAGGGAGATTGATATTCAATCTAATCAAGGAGATGAACTCTCGTCAACACATTGCATTAATGATAATGTTTTACAAATAGTATTAAGCACCTGGGACTTCACTTTTAGCGCTTCACCCCCCCTTTTTTTCAGTCAAATGTCCTCTCACATGAAGGGTAGATCTGTAATGAATTGAAAAAAACCTGCAAATTAAAAAAAACTAGACCCTTCTTAATGACTTAAACAGTGTTTTTCCCAAAATGTGGTGCGCAAATGATTCCAGAGGGTTCGCAAAGCACCCCTCAGTTTTTAACTATCATAAAATATGTTTTAAAGTTTCATAAGTAAACAAGCATAGATTATGATGAGATGTCAAGGACTTTTACTAAAACCTGATTATAATTTGGAATTTACATTTATAATTTAGCAGGTATTAGTGACTTTTATGTTCAGCTCGAAGGAGTTCATTTGTTAGGACATGACTGTCCAAAGTTTGGGGAACTGACCCTTTCAGATTCACGGGGCAAAGCGTGTGTTTAAATACAAGTGATCATATGATATGAACATGTAATGTTTCACTACCCTCTCCCATCTGCGCTTTGACGGGACTGAGGTAAGGTCAAGGTTACCTGCACATTCAGGCACATCGCACTCGAGGTGACAGAATACACCCATCAATCATGTTACGAGTATAGAGGAAAAGATACCAAGAAAGCGATGGGAGGAGCGAATAACATAAAGTGTGCGATTGAAAAAAGAATAACAATGGAAGGATGGAGGCATTTTACCAAATTGACCGGCTCATAGGCTGGAAACGGTTGATAATGAGTCGACCAACTTGTTTCAGGTAAAGAGAAGTTATCTTGCCCCTCAAAGTGCACCTAGTCTAGAAGAGGGCTCTCAACTTTCAGCAAGCTGTAATGTGTTTGTAGCCCTTGGATCGGGGACATCAAACTTGCAGCATGATTTGTCTTTTTATATAAACGTTGCAGAAATACACCATTTGAAACAACATTTGGTTTTTACTAATTACCCACCAAAGATAAAAGGGGCTGCTCATAAACTATGTACGCATGTCAGGGAGGGAAGGGGGAGCGGAGTTAGTGCTCAATGCGATAAGGAGGGAAGGGAGGAGTTTAATAATGTGTGACATCACATTACAATTAAGCGTATCGGTCAATGCTCTGTGTTAATAAACACAACGGTGCACATGTATAAAACTAACAATGATTGACCCGTTGACTTCGACCACACAGTAAGTATTGGTATCGAAATTTTAATCTGGAAAAATGTTTTTTCTTATCTAGTAATAATAGTTTCAATTTTCGCATCATAACTATATTTTCATATTTATTTAAACACTGAAAATTATTGTTTTTAATAATCTAAAACAAATTTTACAAGATGCTTTTTTGTTATCCAACTTTTTTTAAAAAAAACTTCCATAATTCACTTCTGGGAGGTGCCATTTTTTTAACCACATTGTCGTTTATATACTCTAATCAAGAAATATTACTAACTGTTGACAAGGAATAGAAGAATGGATGCTCTGCCTTGCTATATCTGGGGCAGCAGACTTGTAGCAACTCACCCCATCAATGAAAGAACAGCTATGAATTATTAAGATGAGCTAAAAGAGATTGAATGCTAAAGTTGCATAAAATGAGTGAGAATTGAAAGAGTGTCATTTGTTCTTCCTCCACAGTCCTCTCTAGTTAACATTTAATCCTAACATGAGTGAATATAACAACAAAAGTTGCTTCTTTCCGATACCGATCCGATACCGGAGTGTGAGTACTAATATCGATCTTAGTCATATATCAATATTTTTTCCCACATACATTGGTGAACATCTACAAACACGTTTCAATAAAAGGGTTATATAGGCTCTACAATTGAAAATACTATTTAAATAAGGGATGTTCACAAAATTGTGACAAGGGGAGGAAGTTAAAAAAAAACTTGACATAATTTATGGATAGCTCTTTGTGAAAAATCACACAACTTACAGACAAACATTTCTCATCAATTCTTTTGACTTAAGCACAAAATAATTTTAAGCCTAGCATACAAACCGTTTCTCTAAGAACAAAAAATAAAAAGTTTCAAATTTTTGACAAAAAATTAAAAAGTCTTAAAATTTTATATAAACTTAATTTTCTTTTTATAATAATGAATTAAAAACTTGGTGTTTTTCACAAGATGGTGTCAGTGTTGGATTTTATGAAATACACCCCCCCCCCTCGCTTACCTCATAAATATTTTAAATTTTGATTGTGGCCCTAATGTTCAAACAAGTTTGACTCGCCTGCTCTGGCAGAACCTGTACCTTCCTCAACGGACACATTACACGAAATATAAGCGTTACACAAGACAACACGAAAACACACGAATAATACATCCCACTTTACAGTAAAAACTCAATATATATATATATATATATATATACCTCTATATTTTATAAACACAAAAATATTCACATGAAAGACAGTGAAGGTGTTTTTTTTTTTAATATTGTGCTTCACAGAAAATATGGATTCTCTGTTAAAGTAAACAAAATTTGATTCCATTAGTTAAACAATAATTTGATCACATGACTTGGTTCCTTGATCCACAAACACATGTAAGGTAAGCCTTAAATAAAACATGAAAATGACCACGCAATTAACTTCCCATGGTAATACCCGTCATGGTTGATTTAAATCTACAAAATAAGTTTACTATATGATATTAAGTTTAGCTCAAATATATATAATAAATATTAATATAATCCAAGGATATTTTGACCTGCTTTTTACACACTTAAGTACATTAGCTGAGGTACAATTACATGAAAATTATAGGAAAATATAATTGCATTGCAATTAATTAGTGTAATATGAATTATCGACGATAACATTTTCACTTATGAATGGGATAATCACAAGAAAATATGTATAAAAAGTTATTTTCAGAATATAATAGTAATAATAAATATCGTGAGGCTACAAATTTGTAATTATGGTACCTGTACACTGATCCTTATGATGATTCTTATATACAAACAAGTACAAATATTGTATGTCCCACAGATTTGTAAAAGTCTACAATCTATCTCCACACAAACAATATTATAAATAGACATGATTTTGTTGAGATATATTTGTAAAGAACATGACGATCAAAGATAAGCTACCCAGAAAATAAAAACATGAAGCAAAAGCTAAAACTATAAAACCAATTTCCAATTCTGCTCTAAGCTTAAAGAGGCTCCAGTAGAGTAGGCGTATGAATAATAAACAATGTTTAAACATAAGCAACCAGGGAGGAGTTGTGTTTGGTTTTATTTAACACAGCCGTTAAGATAAAATGTATCATCAGACAGTTGAAAGAGAAGTGGTGAACAAACAGTTGCAGGAGTTATACTCGCATTACACTTGGCCGCCATTGGTGAATCTCAGAAGAGGCGAGGGAGGGAAGGGGATTTAATAAACACTTATGTGAGTGCATTTCCACTAATCTTCTCTTCTCAGTTAGTTTTGTTGACTAACACCCCTTGCGTAAAGACAAAAACCGGGTGAGTGAATGAAATGGAGGTCGTTATATAGCTATAATTAGATTTCGATCAGATGTAGAATAAATTAGTACCCAGAGGGAATCAAACTACTCTCCCTTGACAAGAAAGGGCTTGGTCAGAGTCTGAAACAAATGAAAGCCTCAAAGTGGAGACCCCAGCTGATGATGACAGTTCACTTATAATTAAGTGTAAAAAATATTATCTGTATTATAGATTGCACAATTTATATTTTTATTGATTCAGATTCTCAGATTTTATTAAATTCGGAAGTAGGTATAGGAAAGGTGAATAGAAACACTCCTTCCTGAAGAGTTCTGATAGAAAGAAACCTAGGTCGGTGGATTGGGCAGTAACGAGTGATTTTCTTCAAGAGGTAGCCATTACCTCTTTGTCCAATCCCTTTTATATGTTTCTATCCACTTTTCCTATACCTTCTTCTAAATATAATACAATTACCTCATAAAAGTGAAAAGAGATTTTCCTTGTAAAGATTCTCAAATCTAAACTAAGATTTTTCAATTTTTGGCTCAGCAGTTAAAATTTCAATAATTTACCTACATTCGATCTTGCATTATAAATACGTTAATATACCGTACCACAATGTGGTTTTAAAAAAAATCAATCTTAATATCACAATTTTTAGGGCTGTACGAAAGGTAATTTTTAACATCAAACCTGCATCTAGCCTGAACAAGTAGTTACATGCGGTGTTTAAAAAAACTTCAAACCAAGTTTGAATGAAAACCTTTAAGTTTTATTTGAATTAAAAAAAAATATAGAGCAGCCTTTGTATTGGAAATGTTTCAAGTCGAGGTTCTAAAATAGATATATGGATAAACCATTAACAGATTTATATTTATAATTTTTTTTTTGTGAGAGAAGCTATAATCACATGAATTAGAGTTTTAAAATAATTTTTATATAATTGTGTAAGTTATGTTTGTTTGATTGGACAAAAGGAAAAAGTGGGTTATTTGATATAAAATAAAATCTTAAAATTGAATAAATTTAATTTAACTCTGAATTTTTTGAGTGAATCGAGTTCCAACAAATACTAAAATATGACTCAAAATAGAATTTTCAAATTCTTGCACTCTCCTAAGAATTTTTGATACCGCGATTAACTCTCTAATGAATTAAAGTTCTGACATTGAAGCAACACGACAAAATTCAGATTTGGGTATTTTCCAATATGACAAAATTCAGATTTGGGTATTTTCCAATATAACTATTAATTTTTTTATAATATAAACTTAGCACTAGCAAGTTGCAATCAACATAAACTTGTGTTCTAGTGATCTAGCATGTATCAACATTGATTTATTTTTTTAATGTCCTGTTTTTGTCCTTTACGTTATTTTTTTCATTTTACACTTTTCTAGCTGAGTGTCCTATCATTCTTCACAAATTTCCTTGATCTCCCCTTTTTTGTTTTTTGCTTTCCTCTTTTAGGAAGTTACGTTTCACACTCCTTCCTGATTATTTCCGATATAATAAAACCTAGGTCGGTGGATTGGGCAGTAACGAGTGATTTTCTTCAAGAGGTAGCCATTACCTCTTTGTCCAATGGCAGCAGTGTAAGGTAAATGGGTTGAATGCATGGAAAAATGATTGAATTTTTAAATGTCGACCAATCGAAAATGAAAATCAAATAATCGGAGGTTAAAATTTAGGAATTCGCAATAGAGAATTGTAATTGATAAGAACAAGAAGTGACATCTTTATTGATTTTATGTTGGTTCAAGCCTTTGTGTCATTTAATTCCCATTTTACTTTGATCAATTTTTAATTTTTATTTTAACACAAACTAAAACATTTAGATACGCTGATAAAGCCACGCAATGATTGGAGCCACCTTTTTACAAGGTGTACACAAAGAACAAATAACTATAGAAATACACCAATGCGATAACACACACCATGTTTCAATGGCTTGTATAAGAGCATCATCACAAACTTATAACAGAAGTTTCTCTGAGTGAATGGAGACAATAATAAAATACAATCAACTTAGCAATAGGTAAATAAGAGCAACTCGATAATTAATTGTAAAAAAAAATTTACACTGACATAAGTGATTATTAAATAAACCAAGAACACAATTCCAATGGTGACGATATCACAAACAAAGAACAAACACACATAATGATATGAGTTCAAGTTTGATACATGATAGCTGTACTTGGTAATATGGAAGAAATTAGGGGTTTGCGAAGGTTTGAAAAGTTCAACTTCGCTTCAAATATTCGTCGGTTTGGACTTCAATACAAAAGTGAAATTTCAGATTCAACAATTATTACAAACCCGCTTTGGTTGCTGCATAGACTAAGGCATCACTCCCACAATAGACTGGAATGCGGATGATAGGGAGACCAGAGTTCGATCCTAGTCCGGTGTGCTGAGGGTGGTTTTTCATAAATGGTTTTACAGCCCTCCCTCCATGTGAACACAGGTACAGTTCCTCTAATCTTCATCTATTAACACTTTAAAGTAATTAGTTCATGTGCGTACAACTCAAACGAGTTGAAAGACGCGGTGATTAAAAAAATGACAAATCTTCGCCAATAAAAGATATTTAAAGCTAAAATACACGTTTATGTTTAATTCATTTATATTTTGAGTTGTTATTTACATTACAAATTAATGTTCACATGACAAAAATCCAAAAAAATTAAAATTCGTGTTGAGATAGTAGCATAATTTATCGTTTTAGGACTAATTATGTTAATTGTGTTTGCAATAAAGCATTTTGTAAATTATATTTAATTCCTAAAACTATACAGTTACGCAACATATAATATATCTTTTCAACATTAAACATTTAAAAAAATATTCATTCTTCAATTTGGCTTTGAGAATATTTCATATTATTTGATTCGACTTCGCTTCAAATTGAAAAAGTGGGCTTTGCATAACCCTGTAGGACAATAAAATAAATTAACCTCCTGGTTTATAAAGATTAATGATTAAATAAACATTAAAAGCAGGATAGAAGGTCAAGGCCTACAAACTTACCAAAAAAGTGTAGACCTCAAAGTTAAGAAACAAAAACACAACAAAACACAAAATTATGAAAGGTTCGGGGTAGGTACATCAGTCCCTTCCTCAGTAGAAGAGAGTAAAATACAGACTGTCCTTTCCTAAATTAATAAAGCTGTTTAACGCTATTTTTTCAATGATTAATGATTATAATTAGACCTCATTACTTTTTCCTTTGAGTCAATCAATAAAACTACACAACACAGTGTGATCAAAGCTAAGGGTTGAACTGCACGGCGATGAAAGGAATGTGATCATGGTAATTGAAATCTTATTGGTAGCTCTTAAAAATGAATGTATTCTTCAAGGGTGAATATTTACTCTACACTGCCTTATATATATTTACCTAAAAAACAAAAAGTTAGTAAAAAAGTGATGAGGCCTTGTTAGATGTTTAAAATTCAAACCAGACTTTAGACACGATAAATAATTAAAATAGGGGTGCTTCTCGACACTTAATTGCCTTTGTATGAATCACAATAAAACTTAGTCATAAAATAAATATAACATACACATGAACAAATAAATACAGATGAATACAATCGTTAGTTTCAGCTCTGACCCGAAATGGACAGAGGCAGATGTTGATCAGCGCTTACATCTAAGCAATAAACAAGTATTTGCTAAGAGTTGAAATAAATACATGTTTATAGCTTTGACCGATTAACCACTTGTCTGGATTGCCCGTGTCTAGCTCAGGCAATGTAATATCTGACGCTTCAGTCTCGATTTGGCCATGTTTTTCCAACTTAATCCTCGTCAAAGTTCTCTTTTACTTGATAGATGTCTCTAGCATAATACTCACTAGTGTCATCAAGTGAAGTTTATTGTAACTAATTGTAGAAGTTTTTTTCCACCCAATAGATCGCTCTTGAAAATAACTAAAAATAGAAAAACCTGACATTTCCAGTGGAGAAAACAGGCAACCGGCAAGTGGTTAACAATGTCATATATTAACTCAAATAGAGAAGGTGTCAAAAATCATGAAACAGGTCTCATTGTAATGAATACAACAATGAAAGATGGAAGATATTTTTAAAAGAGAATATTCCATGATTCATAAATGTTTGTATATTTTGTCTCAGCAGAATTTTATTGGATCTGTGAGAAGATAATTTAAATATCTATAAGCAGCCGTTCAGTAATCTAGCTTTTAAACTATCACAGCACAATTATTTTGTTAAGTTCAGAATAAATCACAATAAAGTAGTAAAGAATGTTGTCGGTCATATGGTAAAAAAAAATAATACATGATTCGCAAGTTAATAAAATAACGAATAGAATAGAGCTTATATGACACAAAAAATTAAAACCATACAACACTTAGAATGTTTTCTAAACAATAATTATAAGGATTTTCAAGTTTCAGCCGGTCCACCTAACAAGAGTCCGTAAGCATTAAACAATGATTAAAATACAGTTCAAAACATGAAATAGAAAACAATATAAAACCATTCAATTTTGTGCCAAAAATTATCACAACGGAATATAAAATAAATAAACAGTTAATTCAGTTATTTTTGATTTTTCCTAGAAACTTTAGCGACACTAAAAACTATTTATATTTCCTAATTACCTGTGTCTTTCTATTGCGAAAGATTACAAAATAAGAAAATATTTCTCAATAATGATACTCTTTAAGAAATACAAGAATGTAGCGTTATGTCAAAAAAAATTATTATTTCAAGATTTTATTCAATCTCTTCGCCCTTTTCAAGTTATATTTCCTTTTAAATGTCCCTACTCCTCTTTCCTATACCTCGTTCCAAATATAACAAAATGTACCTCAAAAAATAAAAAAAAGTTTACCTTTGAGAGCTATAATAACTAACAACCAATAGTAAAAATATTACATGCAACACGATATTTAAGGAAGCATAAAGAGACGGCTCATCAACCCAGAGTTCATTCAGCATTGAACAATGAAGTTCAAATAAAAGTTTTAATCAGGTGTGTTTTCTCGAGTGACCTGGTATCGATGTTTACAACCAAAGCGTTTTCGCACTTTTGGTTACAAGTGTTTATGACCAAGACAATACCAGACCTCAGTTTGGTTTCACTTTCCTTGACTAAATTAAATAACTTGGTATCAACCAATGAGCTGAGAATTGTGTGCCAATTTCACAACAGCATGACTCCTTATGTTATATTTAAACAAGTATAACTTCATAATCAATGGATTTTAACAGCTATATGTTGATTAAAATGGACAGCAATTACTAGCTAGAAATACATGAAAGCAAGTAGGTATTTAAAAAACCATCTAGTTATACATAAAAGAAATAGAGTACTATATTATTTACGCTTACATACGTACGTCATGTTTTCTTAAGGTTATTTTTGGGAAGATATGTTTAGTGTGGTATGTTGTGTAAATATTAGGACTAGCTAAAATAAGCACCAATCTAACTTAGAGTAAAATTAAAAAGTTCATTTTCCATCAATTTGCTAGTACATGTAGGTTTACATAAATTAACCTACAAGCTGTTTTATCTACTCTACCCCAGCCGCAATTTTTGTTTACGAAAAACCACTCAAAAGTCGTTTTCGAGCTACACCTTGGTCGAAAACACTTGAAACTCATATGTAACCAAGTCAACCGTGAAAACTCGCCTATTGTTTGCAAAGCACAGCGGTGAGTGTGGCAATACAAGAGGTATTTCAGTACAACTAAGAAAAAAATGAGCATCATTTGTCATATTTGAACATTAAGTGTAAAACAGGGGACCACAACATGACCGTGATTCGTGGTTACTCCAGTTGACAAATATCTGAATGAATCTGAGGTGAAAAAAACCAATCAAATCACAAATAATTCGAGCCTCGGACTCGATGAATAGCCTTTAAAAATAAATTCCACTCATATTTTCTACGCGTCATTTGAAAAAAAAAAGAGGATTGTCAAAGTAGGAGCAGTTGCAGGATCTCACTGTTTCCTCGACAGCAGACCCTTCTTCTTGAGCTGCTTAAGGGCGCACTTGGCGGCTGTGCACTTGGCAATGCGATAGTTGCGCCCTATACCTTTGAACGTACCCTTTCCGAACACTTCCACCGTGACTCGCACCCGCCTGCCGTCCGCCAGCTTCTCGGGTTTACTGTGGGACAACAAAACAGCCCCGGGAGATAGACAGTCGCTATCAATGTGTGACAAGTGCGGCTCTCAAGAAGAGGAGCTCTAAATACAAGAGTAGAAGGGCAGTTCACCAGAACAAATTACACCCGAGAGTTCACAGCCAAAACAACAGTTGGGTCGAATCCACTATTTTACAAATACAAATCTCCATTTAACCTAAAAATATATAATTTAAATTATAATCTTAACAAAGAATCATGAACTTAAGGAGGAAATAGAAAATATAAAGAGTAATTAAATGTTAAACATCCATACATTCAGTTACGTGTTAAATTACTGTTCTGAGGTCTGGTGTTAAGTTCATCCTATGATTATACTTGGTTCTGAACCACCATTAAGCAGTAATAGAGCTATAAAACAATTTTTTTTTAGAAAACTTAAGAATTTTTTTTTTATTTGAGTTTTGAATCCTAAATTTTCTTGAATCTTAAAGATTCATGAGCCCATCCTTAGCTATTTTAAAATAATTACTCTCATGTGTTTTATTTGTGGGTGGAATGCTAAAATCCCTCGAATCCTTAAAGATCTTTGAGATTCGAGAAAATTTCTCTTTATATGAAAAAGGAATATTTCCGAAAATTCAAAACAATGTGTAACTGTGGAAGTGTGAAAAGTGTAATAAGATATGAAGATAGAAGTGTGTTTGTTCCTATCTAGTCTTAACCTAAAGTTCTCCTTTCAGGTTGTCTTCCTTCACTATCCCTTTACATTACTATATAGTGTTTCTACACTGTACCATTATACATTTCCAAGCCATTAGACAATAATTCATTTCAGAATCTCAAGATAAAGAGATAATACCAAATATAAAACTATATATATAGTGACCAAAGAAACCGACCATTAATAATATATCTTCAAATCTTATTAATGTAGTCCATGTTATAGATATGTAAAAATATTATTTGTGATTAGCAGACAGTGTGATTGAGGCAAAAGCAGGCAGCGGAGAAGATAAAGTGAGACGAGGGCAGCAAGGAGAGTTTTTCCACAGGTGTGTAAGAGACCTACTATGGATAAGAGAAGTTGTTGTCCCTCACTGTTCAGTCAGCCCTTGTCTCTTTCCTCCGCACTTGCACAGGCTGCGCCACCCACCCTCTCTACTGCCTGGACCGCTCCACAGTCCATGTTCTCGAAGCCGTCCGTGACGAGTTCACCTCTATACTCAGCGCCAAAGAGAACTCTGCCTCTATTGGCTCGCGTGATGGGCACTATCCCTCCAATGGGAAGCCCCTGTTTCTCCCATTGGACAAGGCCAGGCAGCAGTGGAGGGTATTTAACACGGTGATTCCTTGGTCTCAAGACCAGTCAGCCAGTCAGACTCGGTCAGTTAGCCTCGGCCAATCAGTGGTGGCCCACCTGGGTGCACCACTCATATGAGAGAGCTTATTAAATTGTCTTATGTTATGAAAGAGCAATTTGTTTCACCCTCTCTCTCTCTCCACCATCACCTTACCTCCCACCGCGACTCACGTTGCCGGAACACACTCGCCGACCTTTTTCCTACCTACGTGTCTGACCACGACGTCACCAACGTAAACTGTCATAAACCAGTTACCCTTGAAGTTGAAGGGATGGATAACAAAGTATCCTTGACGTACAAGGAAGTGCTGTATGGAGCATACTTCATACCCATAGTAGCGTATGCAGCGGAAACATGGACTTTGGATAAAAGAGAAACAAGGAAAGCGGAGGCCATGGTAATAAAGATTTTTAGGAGCATGCTAGCTGTCACCAGAAGAGATAGGATTAGGAATGAAGATTTAAGGTCTAGAGTTGGGGTACATAAGATAGCTGATGATGATGATGATGATTATGATGACACACACACACACACACTTTCACACAAGGAAGGAGAGGCAGCCAATACCTCAATGTCCTGAGGCAGCAATGTAAATTGTGAGCTGTGTTAATATTCGTTGTAACAGAGGGAAAAAATAAATTATTTTATAAAGGAAGAAGAGTCGAAGGACTCACCCAAATTTTGCTGTCTCTGGTTCCAACTCTAGAAGTTCTCGGATTGGGGATTTTGGAACGTTAGTGCTGAATTGTTCTGGAAATCACACGATTCAAAATTATGTATTCCTATCCAAGAAAACTTAGTCCTTTAGCATATGGGAGATACTTAACTTAAGTAACACAGTTATTGTCTATGCAATAATTTGAACAAATGGTGAGTCTGTTCACTATAATTGCGGTTCACACTAAAGTTGGTAAGAGCTCAATTATATGAAGTTGGGTGAACTATTACTCTCGATTTTTAAAATTTTTAACCTCAATTTTTCAAATACAATAATGTAAAGTGAAGGAAGCCAACCTGAAAAGATAGTTAGGTTAGGCTTAGATATAAACAAACACACTTCTCTATTTCTTCTTACACTTTAACACTTCCCACTTCTTCAAACTTCCACAGTTGCAAATTGTTTTGAATTTTCGGAAATATTTATTTTTCATACGACGAGACATTAATGAAAATGTAGAATTTCTGAAAATTCAAAACCATGTGCTACTGTGGAAGTTTTGAAGAAGTGATTGATTGATTGATTCTTTATTTGGTTCATTAAAAGAGCCAAGTGGCTCGTACATATATAAACAATCTAGTATTGGCGTGGTTCGAAGACAATTAGTGGTAAGTGTAAATGTGTTTGAAGAAATGAAGAGAGAAGTGTGTTTTTATATCCAGGCCTAACTATCTTTTCAGGTTGGCTTCCTTCACCATCACTTACCTTACATTATTGTGCAGTGTTTCTAGACTAACTTATTATACATTTCCAAGCTATCTTGCAACTATCCAATTCATTACTTTTTTATAATTGTTAGTGTAATTTTAATGTCCTTAAAGACATGAGAGTTGAAACCATTTTAATTATTTTTTCTATTAGGCCCTATATTTTTTTTAGTCTTGTTATTAATTTTAAATTGTGGTTTTTTTAGGTGTTATTTATAAATTAAAAACCGATATTTCCCTTTATTAACTTTTTTCTAAAAGTATTTATATTTATAAAAATGAGTGTAATTCATATTTTAAGAAAATGTGTTTTAGTATATTTTTAAATTTTTAATTTTAAAGATGTGATACCTATTTACATTTAATATAAACAAATATATACTCTTAACATTTTAAAATTATGAATATATTCAAACTAGACTCGAACTCTGGAGCCTTTAGAAATACTCGACTCGAATGAAAAAACCCAAGCTCGCATACCCCTAATGAACACGGAAGATAAATTCCATCTGGTGTGTACATTGGCATTTAATTGGCTAGAGCTTCTCCTAGCATTGTCATTGGCTGATATAGGGGTTGTCTATCTGTCTTTGCTCAAGTCCATGCATAATTTATACAATTTAAAGTTAAATCAACTTATGCGTTTTGCACTATTCACTATGTGTCAATTATGACCACCATGCTATAAAATAATATAGTTCAACTCTTTGCAACCCGCCACAGTGGCCGAACGGTCTAAGGCATCAACTCTCGTGTTGGTTGGCCTGCTGATGACGAGATCTGGGTTCCAAACCTGGCTGTTTCTAATGAGGGTAGTTTTTCCTTAAATGGTTTCCCACTCTCCTTCCACTCAACAGGTATATTACCTCTAAAATGCTTCCTTCCTCATCCATACCTATATAGAGTAATTATCAAATATGCATTTGACCTTAACAGGTAGTAAGACGCGGTGATAATAAATAAAGTGTATTGTGCACTATGTGCTATGCACTATGTGCTATGCACTAATTATTATGCGTCACGCAAGATGTAAGCCCACCCTAAGATGTGTAATTGGTTGTTAAGTTGGTGCAGAAGGTGACATATGTTTGTACGTTGTTTAAAGAGAACAAGTGTTGTCTCTCTCTACTAACCTATTTCTGCCTTCATCATTCGGAAATAGACCCTCCATACAGCGTCCAGGGACATGTTACTGTCCAGGAAGATGGCCCCTGCCACAGACTCAAATACATCGCCCAGAGCTTTAGGCACTTCCACATCCTCTGCTTCCTCACATTCTTCCTCCTCGATCAGGTAGTACTAGCGACACACGACCACAACAAACACACATTCTTTCTTTACCTGGCTTCAATAAACATCGAGAGGAGGGTGGAAGGATCAAGGCGGGGAGAGGACGGAAGAAACGTGAGTTAACGTATATATATATTTGAGGTTCTTATAACGAAAAATATTTTTCGGCTAAAAGTCCCTTCCTATGGAAAATGAACTGTATCTACTGAATCAATATTTGATTTATTTTGGCCAAAGGTGTTTCTTTTTTAATTTAAAAATAGGGGCCTTAAGGTGCATTTCATTTCATCCCAACTTAAAGTCTCTCCGAAAGGTGGTTCATTTTCACCTGGATCTTGATATCATAACACTTTTTAATCTCTTGAGAACTACTTTTTTTTTTTTGCACAGCAAGTTTGCAAGTACTAATCGAAAACTAACATGGTTTCTGGAGTATACCTCCTTTTCACCATATATTAAACAAAGTCTCTGTAATTTAATGGTGTGCAGAGCCTCAAAAACTTCCGACTTTGCTTTGAAAAAATATATAAACTTCAACATCACTCTAAAAAGAAATTCTGGCTTCAACAATTAAAGAGTTTCATCAATAAAAATATTGGGAACTAATATGTTCATTTATGTTAAATTCTTACCATTCTGAGCCATTATTTACCCTTCATTTATCCTGAAAGGTAGTAAGTAGAGTTGTCACGATTCCTGTTTTTCTCGATTATGATTTTTAAGTTCAACCTTAATTTTTTGATACTCGATTTCAATTCTTGAAATTTCCTCTTTCATTATTTTTCCAAGCATCGAACTTCATTTAAAAACATATATGTTCAACTTCATAGCACAAAAAAAAACTTAAAATGTAAATGGTAATAAAACAAAATTAATTTTTAATTTTAAAAAAGAAAAATAATCAATTTTATCGAGTATTAAAACATAATCCAAATAATTAATAACTTAATTAGGAATTACACTAGTAAGCATGTATGTTCACCTACAAATAAAACGTTCCCGATTCAAACATTCATAAATAATTTAAAAATGATGTAATAAGCAACTGTCGAAAACACAATTTATTTTTTAAATTCCAAATAGGGTCGTTAATTGGACGAAAATATATCAAATAACGGCAGCTAAACTAATATGAGAGATAATCAATTACAACTCATACTGAATTTTGCTGTTTTGTTTAGTTGCCAGTACTTTCATTGAAACCTAAGAATCGAAGTATTGAGAATCGTTATATTAAGATCGAGTTTGACATCCCTAGTAGTAAGCTTACCTTGATTGGTTCCACTATGGTGTAGCTTATAAGATAGAGCCATAGTGCAATAGTCAAGGTAAGACTGCTACCTTTCAGGTATACAGGGTGTACATAGGAAATTAATATTCATATTTACAAATCTGAAGTAAGTGGCTTGCATGTTGTGATTAACATTTTTTAAACTTATAAACTAATTGTGCAGTAATATATTATATTTTCCAAGCATAGATCAATTAACGAAAAATATCTAAACATCAATTCAGCTTTGAGAATATATCATACAGCAGATTTGGGTTCACTTCGAATTGAAAGAAGTGTACTTTGTACACCCCTGTACTAAACTTTTTTTAAATTAGTAGGAGTGTGCAAAGCTTCGAACCTTCAACTTGGTTTCTAAACAAGCATCAGCTTCGACTTCACCTTGAAAAAAATTTCGCATTAGAAGCTTCGCCAATAAAAATATTGAAAGCTAAAATACTAAATTTGTGTTCAATTATTGCCATTCTGAGCTGTTTTGTACATCACAAATTAATATGAAAATATGAAGTAATTGAATTAAATGTTGTGATAATAGCTTGATTTATCAAATTGAGAAAAAAAATATTACAATCAATTGTGTAATAAAACATTTTCCAAGTAGTTTTAAAGCATAAAGTAATTTAAATAACAACAATATTCTATTTTTTCGGGAGTGAAACAAATAACAAAAATATTTGAATTACGATTCAGCTTTGAGAAAATTTCATTTTTATATTCTATTCGAGTTTGCTTCGAATTGAAAAAGTGGACTTGCCACACCCCTACAAATTAGTGTAATTATGGCAACATTCAGTTTGAAAGAATATTTGTCCATCACTGAAATGCTCAGTTGACACGCAGCTATCATCATCAATTGCCTGTGATAGTTGGGCGTTTTCCCCCTAGAGACTCTGGGTGTGTTGGTAACAAGAGCAGGAAAGTACCTCCTCACTGATGGTGTGACCGTTCTCCTCCTGGATGCGTACAAATCTATCAACCACCTCGCTCAGCCCTGGGGACAGGTGGCGGAAGTACTTGTGAAAGCTGTAGCGTACGGCAAGAGACGCGAATATGGTGTTGTTGACGAGCGAGGAGCGCAGGTCAGTGAGTGCTCCAGGTGAGTGTTGGCGAGTGTCCTCGTAGAGGTGACGCGTTATCAAATAATCTGCAAGAGGGTACACAACAGATATAGCTTCTTCTTGGAATGAGTTCCTCACGTGAGAGTAAGGACTGGTTTTCTCAGCCTCTCTCCATGCACTTACCCTAGATTACCTACCTCATCCTTAACATTTATAATGAGACATCGATAATCCTTGTGATAAATATACTAATTTATATAAAAGTTAGTGGAAAAAGTAAGCAAAATAATACTTTGTTGGAGAAAATATCTTTAGAAAAATGCTCTTTTCACTTCTTAAGTTATTTTTTGTTCTATATGGAAAGGTACAGGAAAAAGGAAGAAGAACCAATAAAAAGGAATGTACAAAAGGGAACAAACGTTCATGTTTGTTCTCTTTTATGTGTTTCTATACATCTTTCATGTACTTTATGATAACAATTTGTTTTTCAATTAAAATGTTAACAATTTATTAAATTAAATATTTAGTGGGCAAGAATGATTGTCTCTCATGGAAATAACCAATCACTAAATCTGCGTCTGAGTTTGAAAGAATCAGATCCAACACTTGTATCCTAGAGTTATTTCATTCACTAAGTAAATAATTACCGGTGTAAATTGTAGGGTTGTGCGAAGTCCACTTTTTTGGTTCGAAACGGAGTTGAGTCGAGTTGAATATGGGAAATATTCTTGAAGCTTAATCGAAGTTCGAATATTTTGAGTTGAGTTGAATATGGGAAATATTCTCGAAGCTTAATCGAAGTTTGAATATTTTGAGTTGAGTTGAATATGGGAAATATTCTCGAAGCTTAATCGAAGTTCGAATATTTTTATGTTTAATTTTGAGTAAAAATATTATGGTAAAAAGCAAAAAGAAATAAAAAGAATACTTCTGATTTAATAAAAATAGTTATTCCCCATTGTAATCCTTTAATAACTCTATAGGTGTTGGAATCCTTGACTTTTTCTTTCCCGAATAATATCACGCCATCATTGTACTACGGTTAAGATTATAATGATTATTCCAATTGTTATAGTTGTTGGAGTGAAGCGGTGAAATAATTTTGATAAATCGGCAACTATAATTAATGCTCCGATAGTTCTTGTTAATGCCCATGGTCTTTGATTAAATATATGGAAGGGGTGGTTATGTACTGACTAAATATGACATTTATTCTTTCTTAACACTAATATTCGACCCGCCTCGGTGGCGTAATTAGCTAACGCGCTAGTCGTGTTGAGCTCGACTGCCGAGGACGGGGAGATTGAGGTTCGAATCTCGGTCGGGTGAACTAGGGGTGGTTTTTCCCAAATGGTTTTCCACTCTACCTCCACGCAAATGCGGGTTCACTTCCTCTATATTCAACCTTCCCAATTCCTAGCCCATTAGCGTAATTAGTATTTAAGCGTATAACCCGAACGGGTAGTAATACGCAGTGCTAAATAATAATAAATAAACACTAATATTTGTAGCTTATTGACAAAATAAAAATGTTATATTCACTTTACCTTTGAATTAAAAACACTTTATGTGTACAGCTTTAGTGAGTAGTAAAAAAACACCATGCATTTGCTTTAATATCATTGGACTTGCCCTGCGTGGTGTTTTACTCACCTTTCACACACAAGATACAAATTAACAAAGCACAAGAGTTAATGGACGTTCGAGAACAAGAACAACGTTATAGAAAAATACAAGTTTAAGTTAATTCGGCAGGTGCATTTATATGTTAGAGAAGTCCAGTGTTACAAAATTTTAGTTTTTCTGTTTTACAAATTAACAAGGAAACTTTTTATTTTATAAAGCCATTTAAATCTTGCCATGTGAATTTAAAAATGGTTCTGATTTTGAGAGTACCTTTAGCCAATCTCAAAAATAATACAACCTTGATGATAATAATTTTACTCTTACATTAATTCTTCACGTAATCAGTATAAAATAAGCAATTTTTTGTAGATTTTATTTGATTTGATTTTTAGTAAAATATCTAAGATTTTGTCTAAATTAACAGCAATTCTCGTTTAAAAGTACTTACTATTTGCATACTTTTTTAAAAATAATTTAAGGAATGTCATGTTCCTCGCACATGTGCTCAACTATCTCTCAAGTCTGCCGCTAACCTATGCATTAACAAGAATTTGAATTGAACATAATGATGCATGTACTAAACAACTGAAATGGTTGTGTGTGGGAATTTTAGAATATTAAAAAAATATTTTCAATATTCAAGAAACACTTCAAAAGTTTTAACTAAACACACTGAAAATAAAAATAAAACTTTCATTATTTATTTTAATCTACACTTTCAAGAGGAATAAATTCGTCTTCAGTTGGTACCAATGTTTGTGATCAATGGGGTTAGAGGTTTAATGTTATGACCGTCTTGAAATTCAAAATGTTATGGAAATTTTCCATCAAGAAAATAAAGCAAACTTGTTCTAAAATTCAAAACAATAAAGATCTATTTTATTTCTTGAGGTAATTTCAGTTCCTTTTTATTTAATGTAAGTTAATGTAAGTGTAATATAATCACTAGACTTCGAATAATACACAAAGCTTCGAATAGCAGCCAAAGCCAAACATGGATTTTAATCGAATACAAAGTACACCAAGATTCGCTCCGGCTTCGAATTTTTCGAATCTTCGCACACCCCTGGTAAATTGTAAATAAGGTGTGATAATTAACACTAACAGTGAAGTAGAAGTGTAATGTTGTTTGTTACATCAGATCTTTAAGACTCTAGACACAAAGCAATCCTTGTGCCCAACTCACCAAGCACAGCATCCCCTAAAAACTCCAGTCTCTGATAGCAGTCGGTGAGTCTGTTGGGTGAATAAGAGGCGTGCGTCAACGACTGCAGCAGGTAGCTACGGTCCCGGAACCTGTAGCCTATACGGTGCTCGAATGCTCATTCCGGGTTGGGCACATTGTAGAGCAGGGGTGATTTAGGGGCTTTCAGAGAGCCGTAGGTCACCTGGGGACAAGTAGCGGGGTCTGTGATATTGAACTATACACCAAGTTGGAAGAAGATATAGGAAAGATTGTCAAGACATTTTGTTTCGTTTGATATGTTTCTAACCATCTTACCTGTACCTTCTTTCAAATATAACTGAATCAGATGATAGCCAATATGCAAGCGAGAGGAGAGGAATGGAACCAAATGAGGAAGAATGGTGGAAAGACAGAGGAAGATAGAGGCATTTTACTAAACTGACCCCTCACAGAATAGAAATAGTTTTATGATGATGATGATGATGATAAATCATTGTTCTGGGTTCTGGTTGTTAAGTTTGTGCTATAATTATATTGTTTAGATCTCGAATATTCAAACATGGTGGACTCCTTAAGTATTTATGGATCCCATCCAAACATAAAACACTAGTACTTAGTTGACAGTTTAAATGAAAATAACTGAAAATGAATTTGAAACTCTTTGACAATATGAAGTGCATCACCTCTCCGTCAACATCGTGGCGGGGCAGCACGCATATACCAAGCCAGGCCATGAACAGCAGGGCCCCGCGTGGACCGCACGAGATGAGGTATGCCCCTATCAGTGCCTCGACGCAGTCAGCCACACTCTTGTCTGGTATGCTGTGTTGCGTCAGCAGGTTGTACGGGATGAAGCAGGGAAGAGACTCCAGACTCAACGGGGTCCCCCCGGGGGCCGTGTTGGGGTTGAGCTCCTCGGAGCGCTCTTTCACCAAACGGCAGATCTCCTCCCTGGACAGCTGGCGCAAGGCCGGTAGGTCCGCCTGACAACAGCGGCATTGCCCCACTTTAGTTTGGGACTTAGCATCTCACATACATTTTATAACAAACAAAACGAGGATAATTTTCAAATTTTGTCACCATTTTCGTTTTCAACCCAGTGTTTTAATTACTATATGAAATAAAATAGTAACTAAATATGTTATAATTAGGGATGAACCCTCAAATCTTCCAATACCTAAGAATATTCTAGATTTGAGGATTCGAGAATATTTCGGATTCGAGACTCAACTTCTTAGGAAAAGAGATTTTTTCGATTTTTCAATTGAAATTTGTTTTATATCCCTAATACTGGTTATTGGTGGTTCAGAAACAAATTATAATTATAAGATGAACTTAACAACCAGACCCCAGACCAGTAATTTAACATTTAACTGAATGTATGAATGTTTTAATTAATGGAATATAAGAGAGAATGTTAACATTTAGTTACTATTTTTATTTTATATCATTCCATTATATTTATATTTCCTCTTATGTTCATAATTTTTTTCCAAGATTCGGATTCATAAAAGAGTGGATGTGACCAATTCCAGTTATAATGCATTCATTACAACATTTATACATTCAATTAGTTGGTGAATCATTGGCCATGTGTCTTGTTGTCAAGTTTGTCCTATGGTTATGTTTGGCCAAGCCGTCAATAAACCATGCAAATAATAACTAAAATTATAAAAAAGGAACAAGTATTGTATTAGTCTGAATATAGTACAGTCTCACTCATAATCCAAGTCAAATATTTTGAAGGTATTCTACATGAAAGAGGAAAGTTCTCGAGGTAAAAACTTAACAAATTTGACAGTGTTTCTAGGCACTGCACATGATTTTCTTGATGCACAGTTACTCTTAACATTTTTCTTTATTTTTGCCTTCAAAGTCGAATATTAACCTCAGCAACATCAAACTTGTTAGAAGCCTGCACTTTATTTATTTGTTGCGCCTCGCGTAACGCTGTTAATTTAAAATTCATATCGTAGCATATTTTAATCCCCTTGAGATGCCAAGGAAGTCTTCTTTTCATCACGATCATTCACTTGCAGATCTGCCATGGGTGACACAGCACAGATTCTTCCAGCAACTAACACTACTCAAGATCATCAACTGTTTCCAGCTTGTGGCCGAGTCAGTTTAGTAAAATGCCTCCATCTTCCTCTATCCTTCCACCACTCTTAACCTCTAACTTGCACACTTGCTGTTATCTGCTCCTCCCTCTCTTTCTTGGCCTACCTTGCAGTCTTTTTCCTACATACTTCATTTCCAACATTTTCTTTGGCATCCTCTCTGTTTCCATTCTTACTACTACACACCATCTCAGTCTTGCTTCCTCTAATATCTCATGTACTCCCTGTGCCTCCAATCTTTCCCAGATAACTTCATTGCTAATCTTGTTCTCCTCGTTACAGCTAACATGATCCTAACCAGCAATGACCTACTGAGTTAACAGTTCAGTGACAATGAAGGGCAGAAATCCTTTCCTCTCGCTTTGTTTTGACCTTGAGTTTATTATTAGTGGAGCGCAATAATTCCTGCCAGCCGGTAAAGTTCCAGCACACCACAAAATAGACCTCTGTAGGAATTTGCCAGTTTTCTTCATGAAAAATGTTAGGCTCTGCATATAATACAAGTACAGTTTTTAGGAGGACATTTTTAGGAGAAAAACATAGCACTTTTTAGGGCCAATACGGTATTCTTAAATCTTATATATTTTCATTTTTTGGAATCCTCGAATCTCGACTTTATGACTCTAGGGATCTGAGGATCCACAAGTATTCGAAGGATACATATGTAGTTTAAACACAATCATATTGATAACACATGGCTATCTCTAAGCCTTTTGAGTTATAAACAGTTTGTTAAATGCCACTTTTGAGGTTTTGTAAAATTCCTACACAACATTATGGGCATCCTATTTCAGTGACTAAATGACCTAATTACCAGCATATTCGAAATTGATAGAATGATTAGTGACAGTACTAAACCGGCAGTTGCATTTTTGTTGGCTTGAATTGTAATTAATTCTGCAGGTTCAGCGTAAACCGTAAACTCTCAATTTGGAAGGAGGGTTTTACTGAGTGAACAGTTTTGTTTACCTGGTTCCAATGACTAGCAGGGACCCCTGCCTCTATCAGGGCTTGCTCCAATTCCTTGGGGACATAGTAACACGGAGGGAGCCAGTTGTCGTGAGGCTCGAACTTGGTGGCGATCATACTCTCCCCAAACACCTTCCTGCGTCCGAGACGGTACAGATTCAAGTTGCTCACCTGGGGACATGCCGCAAGTTAGATCACCTGACCAGCTTCAGTCTGTCTATGACTCTATGGGCCTCTTATGGCAGCTGTGTAATATGGTAAATCTACTTTCATGTATTCATATATCAAGTCTTATCAAATAGAATAATTATTTGCTCCTGATGACTAATGTAAGTAAAGCGGATAAAACCTCTTGTTGATACAGGCTTGGTAAATGTTGGATGGAATATATTCTCATACCGCAGTATCAATTAAATCATCAACAAGCCGCTGATTTTTGTGTTTGTGTTCTGTATTTCTTAATGTGTAAAAGACTGAAGAAAGTACATGAGATGATAAAGGAAGAAACAAAGCTAGATGAGGATGGATGGAAAAGGAAAGGATGCCAAGGAGAATAAGAAGATGAAGTGTGTAAGGAAAATACCGCAAGGGAAACCAAGAAAGAGATGGGAGAAGCAGATAACAGTAAGTGTGCAAGTGAGAGGATAAGAATGCTGGAAAGAAAACATTTTTACTTAACTATCAAGGCTTAACCCAACACTCCTTCCTGCCCTATTACTTACAATACATTACTTTACAGTGTTGCCACATTGTTTCCATATATTGCAAAGTCATTTTAAGTATTTGTCCACTCAATCATCGTAGAACACCTGCGGCGATACCACCTTCAGACTGTACCTGTTTGGAGCGCAGGTGGCTCAGCTTCCCTTCATGGATGGTGTCGTACGTGCAGTACAAGTACGTAGTGATGGCGTACTTAAGGAACGAGTCTCCGATGGTCTCCAGACGCTCCAGATTGATTCCGTCATTGGCGTTGGACATGGTCAGGGCCTGTGTGCGGAAATAATATGTGGAAGGAGGAAGGATGGAAGAGCAAAGTCTACACACCTACCAGAAAACTGTATGAGTATGTAAAGAGATAGTCGCATACAATTTATACATCAATAATTACTTTTATTGACTATTTATTTTATTTTGTATGAAAAGAATTGAGTCAATTACTTTAGTCAAGGCAACGAAATTAGAGCTTTTTAGGCTACAGTTCTGTTTTTAATATTCAACTAACACAATTACATAGATTAATGTTGGATAAAAAAATACAAACAAGAAGAATCTTCAATCATCACACAGTGTCTTGGTTTAAAAAAGCAGCTCTGTTAACTAAACTAACATTTTGGCTTTCAACATACCCTTCCTCAAACAAACCCATTCTAGGTTTGTTTTTTTACTGCATGAATATTTGTTCAAGTATTTTAACAAGAATATTAACTTACTTGCCTTTATATTTCTCGATCAATTTCTTAAATTTCATTGGACTATGCCCAAACTTGAAAAAATGTGTTAAAGACTAGCTGCTGTTCACACAAATCTAACCAGACTCCCCCCCCCAATCATATAATCCCTGTACCCCAACTTTTCCCCGGATAACTTCATTCCTAATCTTGTTTCTCCTCATGACAGCTAACATACTCCTCACAAACTTCATTCCCATGGCCTCCACTTTCCTAGTCTCTCTTACATTCAATATCCATGTTTCTGCTGCATATGTGACAATGGGTACAAAGTACACCCTGTACAACACTTCTTTACACTTCAAGGGGACTTCTCTTCTTCGTGGCAGATCTCTTACACTCCTATAGAACAGCTAATCTTCCTACTCCCCCCCAGACCATCAAGTCATCAGCAAACATCATCACATTCCAAACTAAATGTTATCATTACGAAAATCTTCAGTAATTGAATGGCATGTCAGTTTATGCCAAAAGATGTTAAACATTTTTTATGATGAAAAGTTATGTAAATTCCCTTTAAGCTTTATAAATATTCCCAAAATATTTTTTCCTTAGTCAAACATCTAAATAAACATTTAAACTTAAGACTCTGCTCCAGCAATATTTCATATGGTTTGAATCGGCTTTGTCATTAATTGAAAAAGTGGACTTTGCATACAATAGAGGGATCAGAGTTAATCTAACAGGATGAGGAGAGTGAATTTAGACAATATTGGCTACCAGTGAATGATCATCTAAAGGTAACAGGATGATGAGAGTGAACTTAGCCGGTAATGGCTACCAATGAATGAAGGCAAGAGGAAGGACATTCACCCGAAGAGAAGATGGCGGACCCCAGGGTTCAGGCCACGTCTCGGCCGATGTACCTGCAATATGATGGCAGGACTGGGCCCCGGGTGTCCATCGAGGTCGGGCTGAGCATCAAAGCTGAACATGGCGACCGAGTCCTCCTGCTCATCCTCATAATTCCCTGAATCCGACGAGGCCTCCAGGTCCTCCAAGTCAATACACACCCCGCTGTCGCTGTTGTCATCGCTGGTTGCCGGGAGTATCAGGAGGGGAAGAGGCGGAGCATCCCTCAACTCCAGCGTCTCCGTGGGGCTCACCGACCCCTGGAATAACATCTAACATTACTACAGAGAAAACGTTGATTGACTGGTTGTTATGTATAATGGTGGCAATTAGCAAGTTAAATGAGGCAAACAGAATAACTGTGAAGAAGATGATGAAAATTAGTGTTGTCAAACGTAATGACTCTATACCCTCAATACTATCAGTATTAAAAGAATGGGTCTTTTTATATTTAGGATATTTAAACTGCACTTGCTGGGACAAAACACAACACCCAGCCCCCTAATTCAACATTGTGAAAGAGGAAACCCACATTTGACCGATGATATATTTTTTGGCCTTGGCGAGAATCAAACACAGGACATGTTGTTAGTGTAAAATTGGATGCTTGAAAAATATTTAAATTGTAAATGTTGAAGAGATGGAATTTAAAATTTAAGTTAAACTTTAGTAATCGTAATCTAAAAAATTGTGACATCTTTGATTGATTAAAGTAATTTACATCTGTGTTGACTGGTTTTCTGCTGAAAAACAAATTATTTATTGTATTACCATATCACTTTTCTTTCATTATGTTTGAAAATGGAGGTTTCAAAGTTGTCAATAAATACATTTAAAAAACCTTCAGTGGCCGAACAGTTTAAGGCAGCACTATCGTGTTAGATTGGCTTGCTGATGGCAGGGATATCAAGGTTTTAATCTTGGTTGAGTCTACTGAAGATGGTTTTCTCTAAATGTTTTTCCACTTTCCTTCCATGCACATACAGGTAGATTACCTCTGAAATGATTCTTTCTTCAACCTTAGTCCATTAGAGTAGTTATCATGCATGCATACAACCTGGACAGGTAGTAAGACGCGGTGATAAGAAAATAAAATAAAAAATTACATTAATTTTCAGACCACTTGATTTCTCTGCTGAAGAAAGGGTTTCATGTACTCTGAAAATAACTGTATTTATGTTTTGTTGTGTTTTAATTGTGAACTTTTGGATCTATATTTTCTTGATAAGTGTAGACCTTGTCCTTCTTTCAAAGTTTATTAAATACAACCGTTTTGCAACATAGCCAGAAGTCCTGAGTTCAATTCCCATGTCCAAGCGCCACTTTTCAATCTAAAGAATTAGTATTTATCTTTGTATGAGTGTAAATTTGTTATGACGGTAAGCAATATTGTAGTAGGGAAATGAAGGTTAAAATCCTACCTGTCCCCCGTTTTTAGTTTTCCTGTGAATCATCAGAGGTTCATGGCTGCGGACCAGCATGCCGCTCTCTTTGATGAGCAGAAGATTCTTCTCGCAGGCCTTGTGGAACTGGAAAGCGTACTTTTCAGTGATCTGCACACGTTCACAAGAGATAACTATGAACCAGTTCTTGTTTCAAGAGCACCAATTTGACTCATACTTCCATCAATAGATAATAAACTTACAAGTACTTATAACATCCGGACATTCACCTACATTTGGCCAATAGAACGCTTGTAAATTAAACTGCAATTATAGTATGCAACTAGGGCTGTGTAAAATATACTTCAATTAGAAGCAAACCCAACTCTTATATACGAAATATTCTACAAGTTGAATAAAAGTTTGAATTATTTTATGCTAATTGTTTTATCCTTGAAAAATTTGTATTTTTGAAAATTTGCAATTAAATTATTGATATCATCAGTTATTTTAGCTGCTTCAGCTAAACATTTAGCTCTTTTGGTCTCTAATGCTTTAATTTCTAGCTGTTTACGCCGCTTCATCAATTTTCTTTCTGTATAAATTTTCTGCCTAAACTCGATGATACACTTTCCTCTTTATACAAAGAATATTCTACCAGAGATAAAATTATTATTATTATCATTATTATTATTATTATTAGCACCGCGTCTTACTACCCGTTCGGGTTATACGCACTTACGCTAATGTGTAATGGTAGGGTGATTGTGAGATGAAATGGAGGACCTACAGTTTAACGTGGAATCCGAACCACGGTGAAGGCCTGGTATTCCTCACATTCACAAGTTGTGATTAATACACGTCTTGTCAGAGGTGAAGGAAGGGTTTGGCAATCAGATAGATCTGTGCCGGGACCGAGGATTGAGCCCCGGACCCCTAGCACAGAAGTCCGACACCTTCCCCCTTGACCACCAGGTCACCTAGAGATAAAATAAAAGTAAGAAGTACTGTAGTGCTATTTTAAGAATGGAACAGCACTTTCGGTGTGAGGTTTAGTTAACTATAATCTAGAGGTATCCAGGCCTCTCTGGCTCAATTGAGAAATACTTTTTGATATAACATAAAATATTAACTAAAATGAGTGATTATTAAATTATTATAATAAAAATTTCCGGTTTCCGATGAAAATTCAAGGTTATTTCCAGGTTTCTCCAGGGCCTTTCAAATTCCCAGTTTTTTCCAGGTTTTCAAGGTTTGCTGGCCACCCTGTTATATTAATATTTCATTTGCGATTCATAATTTTTTCCTAGATTCTAACTTGAAATTCGAAAGTGAAATGAAGATTTGGATTCAAGAATCGGATTTGTAAAATAGTGGATTCGACCCAACTCTAATCAGAACAGAAATAATTGAACATAAATGAGTGTTTTATTTTTTTCGAAGCTCCGCACCCGCCTATAGACACCAATGTTTTGAGGTAAGTCACCTTCTCCCCGTCATGTAAGTCGTCCTCGACCTCCCAGTCCCAAGGAATGTCATCCTGAGTCCCGGAGGTGTCGCTACTGTTCTTCTCATCTCGAGACTTAGCATCATCTTCCACTGCCTCTGCCACGTCCCCTTTGAACTCGATACGAAGACCTGAGGGACCTATGCAAGAACCCAGTCTTACAAACATTACATGATAACAAAAAAAATGTCATTTTAGCAAAATATTTTCCTAAGGATGGATAGAAGCACTATTTTAACTCAGGACAATATTAAGATGGGAATTTTAAAAAAAGATCGAGACGCAAGAATGAGGCAACCTCCTTTGAAAGTAAAAAACAAATATGTGTTTATTAAAGTAAGCCTACATTTTTTCTTGTCTCTCAGAGCGAATGGCATTACTTACCTTTGACATCACTGCTGTCCGAGCGATCATAGTCACCGCCCGCGCAATCACTGCTATCATCCCCACTGTCGAAACCATCCACATCTGGCTCAAACCCCAGCCAGGAAGTTGGGGACCCGTACCGCACCCTGTCCTTGCCTCCCAGGAGGGTCACGTTGGAAGGAAGGGCACAGCTCTCAGGGTCAAACTCGTCCACTTCCAGAGCATCCGCCGCCATGTCATTGGACCAAGTGCCGATCTCCATCCAGTCTTCGCTTATCTTACTCTCTTCCTCCACCACAATGTCATTGGCCGTCTTCTCAGGGCGCTCAACCTCCTCGGGCTTTATCGACATAGTGTCCAGCCTCTGTGCCTCTTCGGTGGGGTCAGCCGACTTTTCAGACTTTGCCTCGGAGGCAGCTTTACGCGTCTCCTTTGATTTGCGAAGCACGTCGGCAAGACTCCAACCAAAGTTAAGTTGGGTACCAAGCGAGATGCTGCGTGCCACCTGACGTCGGATCTGGTCCGCCAGTAGGAGGGCGTTGACCCGATACAGGATGCAAGGCAGGCACACGGCCTTACGCCAGAGAGACGCCGGGAATGGGTGCACAGTGCAGAGCTCCGGTACCAGGATCTGCTTCTGCTCTAAACTCTCTCGCTTGGCGCGCTTAGTCTCTTCGCTGCTTGTGGGAAGAGCTTCGCCTTTGCGGTTCACATAACTGCAGACAAATATTACACCGGCTTAGGATCAAATTGTGTATCTCTCTAAGGTGTGGTGGTGGAAGAGAATAGAGCAGGTAAAGTGGACAGATCAGGTGACTAATGAAGTTCTATGAAGAAAGGGCAAATGAAAGGGTCACATGATGAGAAGAAATGTCTTATTGAGTGATGTCATTGAAGGCAAGGTGGAAGGGAGAAGGTGACCAGGAAGACGACAAATACAACTGATCGATGACTTTAAAGAAGGAAAGAAGATGAAGGAACTGATAGGACACGCTGGAGGACTCAATTTGGAAAAGGCAATGTTGGTAAAATTGTTCAAAAGTATATTTCAACGCAACCCAGCACTAGAAAGCAAGAATGACACGGTATGGCCATGTAATGATGATGGAAAAGTAGAGAAAACCAAAGATGAAGATGAAGTATATATGGGAAAAGACCGTAAGGGAGACCAAGAAAGAGATTGGAGGAGCATATAACAGCAAGTGTGCAAGAGGAGAAGAAAGGAAGTGATTAAAGGAGGAAGAATGGGGGAAGGAAAGATGGAAGAGGGAGGCATTTTAATAAACTGACCTGGTCACGGGCTGGAAATTGTTGTTGATGATGATAACTATAGAACCCATATCACAGTCTATTAACCAGGATATTAGAAGCAAAACTACACTCTAACCAGAAAACAAATCAAAGTGTAATTTTCTGTATTCATCATCTGACAGTAGTTAAAATTTGAATCATAGAAATTGTGTTTACATAATTATTTTTCAATTATTGTTTCTAAATATAGTTAAACTGTTACACCGATCTCAATTACACAGTTTTCTATTGAATGCTCTTAACGCAACAGCTTCTGGATGTGGGTTGGGATGGGCTCTTAAGAATTAATATGAACAAAATTCATACTGTGGAAAAAATACATACCAAAGTACACTTATAAAATCTGCGTGGATTCTAAATTTTATATCTGAATATAAATATTTCCAATATTAAGATTATATTTGAAAGACGGTAGAGGAAAGGTGGATGGAAATTTTTTAAAAGGGAAACAAACATAATATTACGATTAGAAAGAATAAGTGAATTCAACTCATTTCTAGTCATAATGTAATAAACTGCCAGAGTGACCAACCGCGGGGTGAGGAAGTTGAGTCTGGCCGACGTGTGGTCTACGTCCAGGAGAGGCTGTCTGCTGTTACTGATCTGGATGCCGTACTTCTTGAAATAGTACTCATCAAAGGTCTTGTACTCTGAGCCCGGGAAGGTGGACTTGGGTGTCAGATGGGCGCAGATCTCCGCCACGTAGAAGTAGTGAGGCTGGTCCTGGTTGCGGTACCACGGCATGATGACCGCGTCATGGTACCGGCTGCTGTCAAACACAAACCCCGCCCTCTCCTCTTCCTTTACCGGACACGGCGTCAGGTTGCGGTTGTCGTATATGCGGTCCAGGAACTCCCAGTCTACACACGCTTCACTCTCCTTGGCTGAAACATAACAAGGTCGACTTCGTGTTCAAGTATATGTATAACACATACACACATGTGCGCACGCACGTCACAGGCTTACAGACAAAATTGACAGTCATCATAATCATCATCAACATCATCTCCCTGTGTCCTTATATCATTCTTCCTCCTTTATGTGCTTCCATTATTCTCAAAATGATTTAACTTTTAATAATGTATGGCTGATAACTAACAAATAACATTCAGCACCACCTTCCCCCCTCTCCCAATATCCTTAACATTCTAATTTACCCTAAATCGCCCTACCCAGCCACAAACATCAGGCCAAGGGTTCCTATCCAACCTAGGTTTCATTCCATCGGCTCAACAGGAGGGAGTGTGAAATGCCCAACAAAACTTCCTAAAAGAGGAAACCAAAAACCACTAAAGGGAGGAAAAGTTCTTGAAAAAAATAACTTAATATAAGAATTATCGGTGCCTCAATTCTTAGCTCTCAAATCCCAGTAAATAAAAGTTCTGATATCTAAACGAAGAGCAATAAAATTTATAATTGAGTTAGTTAATAATTTTTCATTGTAATCATTATTGGTTACTTTTTGACATTTAATTTAAGCGCCAGTTAATTGTAAATGTACACAACATGACCTTTCGATTCTACGGATCTTGCGCGGATTAAAAATGGCTTTTGTTTAAGTTTTGTTCCATTATTTTCACTTTCTAGTAGTTTTTAATACATTACTGTAAAGTATGGTATATAAATAAAAAACATACTACTAGTGTGAAGCTGGTTGCGTAGAAGAGACTGAAAGTGAGACGATTCATCGATGTCAACGTTTTCTTTTTGTTCCATTAAATGTGATGCACTTTCCCCTTTTCTCAAAGAGCCCCATGAATACATAAATAGGAAGAATTACTCACTTCTCTTGATAGTGGGGACGATGAAGAAGCAGTTCTCAGACGAATCAGGGTCAAACATCATGAGATACTTCTGTAGCCGCAGCACGCTGGTGAACGTGTAGTTGAGGAAGGTCATGATCTTCTCCAACTGCTCCTCGTCCAGAACCACGTATGCACCCGATAGCTCCAGACCCACCCTTACCTCTCCGGACCGAGTGAAGATGGGGAATGGACAGATGGGTGGAATGGGTTTGAGGGTGAGGATGCCGAAACCTTGTGGGAAGTCCTCAGGTGGGTATATTCGCCTGCCCCTGGTGTTCTGCTCCTCGGGGAGCGGGCACGTCAAGACCATACCAATGTGGTAGAGGTAGGAAGGACGGCCCGGCGTAGGGCGACAGTCCGTCAGGGCCTCAGCGATCCTCTTGTAGTAGTACTGGCGCCGCTTGGTAGTCCCCGGGCGAGGTTCTAGAGAGTCCCTAGGAACCATTTCTTCCAGCTCTTCTAAGGCCAGGGTGGAATCCTCCTCTCCCTGAAGGCGGAAACTTTCCTTACCTGGAAGCGACAGTGAATCATTTAGAAACCCCTTTTAAATATAGTGTCTCAAATATTTCAGGATGTTATCATTTCTTGCACAAATTTACAATTTTTGTGTCAAATTTGGTTAAAATTGGTCCACATGTTTGGCAGTAATCATGGAACAAATAGCCAAACAAAATGTCAAACAGTCAAGTTAAAACAAGATCTCGCATGAAATTTTAGCTATAAAATGTCTAATAATTAATAAATCATTTATTTACTCCCATAATGCAGTATATATTGTAATGGATGATGCATACCTCAGATCAAAAGTGGAGTTGGGAGGTCCTATGGTTACATGCGCAGCAGAAATCTGGACAATGAATGTGAGAGAGGTGACGGAGAGCAAGATAGCCGTCACCTCGAGAAACAGGAGTACATGAGATAGTGGAGGAAGCAGGGCTGAGATGATCAGAACGCAGTGTACCTATGGGCAGGAGGTTGTCGTCGAGCTCCTTGGCCTGATGCAGGACGCGGCAAGCCTCCAGAGCGGCGACACGTCGAGCTAATACCCGACTAGGGACCGCCCCTCCAGTTATATCTTGCTTCACCGGAGAGTTGATGGGCAGTTGCAGGGAGCAGCTGTAGAGTGTGCGATCCTCGTGCACCATCGACCTCACCGACCATAGTGGTGTGAGGCGTGTGAACGTGTCGCTGGGCAGCTTGGCACAATACCTAGGCACAAACACATGATATAATGTTTGGAGAAGTTGATGACAGATTGAAGATATATTAAATTGAATAAAGCACACTAAACAAAATATAATATGCAATTGAATAAATATGAAAGAATTGTAGAGAATAAAGCAGAAATAGAAGTAGGAAGCACCAACGCATATTTACAAACACTGTTCAACTTCTCAGTCAGTCCACATCGCCTGAGGAAGAAGGCATGTGGTATCTTTTTCTACAATTCTATAATATTTACTTAATTACATATTATATCGAATTTATATAAATAAGTATTAAGAACAAATAATACAAACACATATGACATTCACGATATATAATATAATATTATGTCCCTTAAAAAATAAAAGTGAGGTTTGCCTATATCCCTATTTATTTGTCTATCTTAAAATGAGCCATGTTGCCATAGCAGACTTTGTTTTACTCTCTTCTGCTGAAGAAGGGGACTGATGTATCCTAAATATGTATGATTATGTGTTTTGTTGTGTTTTAGGTGTGAACTTCTACAGTTCTACAGATCTACAGTTTTCTGCCCTTCTATCTTCGTTTCAATGTTTAATTTAATATGAAAATAAAAGTGTTGAGAAGATGTAAGAATGACAAAATTAAAGAAGTTTATTTGTTTTTCCATCAAGATCCAACCCAGCTCGTATTTATTTTTTATAACCTTCATTACACTACTTTACAGTGTTGCCACATTGTTAGGCAACTACTTGTTAATTTATTTTACAAAAAAAAAAGACAATAAAGTACCGCCTCGAGAAATACAGAGATAACAAGTTAAAATAACGTCCCAAGCCCAGTCATACCAACCTGTTGACAAGAGCCACGGCGGTGGCGAGGTTGACAGAGGCAGAGGTGGAGCTGTTGGCTGGCCTGTATGGTCTCAACGGACCCCGTGTAAATGTCCGCGTCCTTCTCTTCGTGTTCGGGTGGCTCCTGGTTGGCGCACTTCCTCACCAGCATCTCCTCTATCTCCCGGTACTCAGCCAGCTGGCGCAGGAACGTCTCTCTGTTCCCTTCCTCCGTGACAAGGACATAATGGGAGTCCGCCGCACGCGCCCGGCCCTTTGACTGCGCGTAGGAGCGGTAGCCAGTGGGCAGGTCAAACCTAACCACCAGGTTACACTTGGGCATGTCCATTCCTTCCTCAAGGACAGAGGTCGCCACCAAGAGGTTGCATTCTCGCATGCGGAACCTTCAGAAGTGAGAACAAGACAAAGTGAGAGCTTTCTTCCCCCCTTTACCCTCGAGTCCCAATACCTGTTCAGGTTATACACAAGTGTACTAGACACGCTACTGTGTTAAGGAGGAGGTAGGTTGAATTTAAGAAAAGAGTATGCACCTTAGCAAGGAAAGAGAGTGGAAAACAATTTAGGGAAAGCCACCCTCAGTACACAAAACCGAGATTCAAATCCTGATCTTCCCATCATTGATAGTCCAGTCTATTTTGAAGGCGACGCCTTAGACCATGCAGCCACCAAGGCAGATCCCTTATAATTAACATCTCAATAAGTGCCATACCTCTTGAGGACCTCCTCCTGTTTGCGGTGCTCAGACTCTGCCTCCCGAAGGTCAACGGCAGGGTCAGCGATCTTGTCCACCGTGAATTGGGGGCACAGGTATGACAGGTCGTCGTCATGGTGACGCACGTCCTGTCAAAACAACAGAGAACCCCGCCCTCTCTATTACTCGACTTGCTTCCTCGAATATTTGGGATTGAAAAGCTTGTTTTATGTTCAGGGCATTTAAAGAGTCGACTCGGAATTGCATGCACTTCATAAATTTCCAAACCATGCGGAGAGACTTCCAACTTCACAAGGATTGTAGCAGTTTCTCAGAGAACTCGACACTTAGCTCTTTTCAATAATTCCAATGACTAGTATTGTATTGTGTAATATAAATATTAAATATAGGATCTTAGAATTATTTAACCCTCGAATATGCATATATCTAAACAGGGGATAAAAATTGTAAACACCAAATGATGTGAAGTGTGATCAGTCCCGCCTTCCCCCTCTAGTGAAAGTTTCTAAAATATCCAACAAAGTAATAACTATGGTACTTCAAGGTCGTAGCTCCCACCCCTACAGAGCCAACAGCAGGGGTTGTTACTAGGGATTTGCAAATCTTTGAATACTTTGACTCTGATTCGAAAGTAAAATGTAAGATTCGACAATTATGAAACTTCTTTAAAAAAATAATTCCAAGTTAAAATATACATTAATATTGTTGTTTTTTTCTTCCCCTATTTTCTGCTGCTAATTCTATCATAAATTTTCTAAAACAATTAAATTACATTTTGCGATAGTAACTTTATTTATAATTTTAAGACTAAATATTTGTTTAAAATTAGAGCAATTTGTAAATTATATTACTACCTAAATGTATGTACCTATGCAAAGTATAATATTTTCATCCAATATTAAACTTTTTTTTTTAATATTCAAACTATGATCCCTACTTCGGGAATCTCTCACATTATTAGATTCGATTTTGCTATGAAATGAAAAAGTTGACTTCGGGAATCATAAATAAATAGTTATAACTAGCCTTCAAACAATACTGTATAGTGCAGTGATTAGATTGTTGTTAATATTCACAGTAAAAAGGTTTGTATACATTAAACTGTGTTCAAACAGGGTTTTTTACATCCATTACTGTTTCCAGCCTGTAGCCTGGGTCGGTTTTTTATTCAAGCCATATATTTTCCATGGCCGGTTGGCTAAGCTTGTCGTAGGTTCATATACCTCATAAATAATCTAACTTACGACTAGGACAGGCATAACATCCAGTCCCCAACAGTTTATTCATAGATGTGATAGGGTAAATCCTCATTTCACCAAGGATAAATTTTTCGGCCATGCCGGGTATCGAACCTTGAACCTTTGCTCGGTAGACACACATACTACCGACTGAGCTAAGGTGTTGGATGTCTAAACAGTTTGATTTAAAAAAAATCTAGTTATTTTTCTAAATAACAGACACTTCCTAACAATAGACAGCCTTTTGAGCACTAAAGGTGTCTACTATTGTCCATTTGGGTGGTTTTAAAATTATATTGGTTTAAGTTTAAAGAGTGATGAATGAGAGAACCACAGTGTAAAAACTCCTATAAAAGCACCCGGCCAAGGACAATTTAGACTAAATCACAACCTTCGAGCCTTATTGCTAAGATGCCCGTTATTTGAAAATTGGAAACTCATCTTACCACAATGGCAGAAATAAAAAATATTACATATTTATATTCTTAAGTCCGTTTAGTTAATAAAGCAAAGAGAAAATATATGATATTCATAAGGAAATATTATTGGAAGATTTTGATAACTTTTTAGATAAACTTAAAATGTAATAAATCAAATAGATCATATTTCTAGAATGTCAAATGTTAGTGACTCTTAATCAATGTTGGTGGTCAAAAATGGACTTCCTATTTAAAAAATCAGGGTTTAGTTACCAACTTAACAGTAACAAGTTTTTACTCACGTTCAACATGTTGTAGAGGATCTTGGCGGTGAACCTGTGCTTTGCGAACACGATGCAGCAAAGTGTGTCGCCGTCATCCTGGTAGTTTCTAGGTGGGCGATTTAATTGTTCCCCTCTGGCCCCGATCTTCCCATCCTCACGAGTGAACCCTCGTCGGTTGAACCTTGACCACCTGTGAGGCCGACCCCTCGAAGGGGAAGAGGCGATGTTATTGTTCTCGCCCTCGGCCGCGGGAGAGACGACCATCTTCGTGGCCTCCGATTTGACGGGGTATTGTTGATTAAGGTTAGTAGCCCCCTTATTCTCTGTTGGCTTTGTTGTTGTCTCCCGAGATGTCCCCGAGTTCATGTTTTCCAATATTTTGGCACCTTTGGTGACAATAATGTTTGAATTTGATGAGTTATGTGAGTCATCGTTGTGATCATTGTTGAAAATACTATCATTGCAGTTACAATCATCTCTTGAATTGTCGCAGTTATTATACTTACTCTTAGTAACAGAACAAGCCAAAATCGGATCACAGGACGGAGTTGATATAGTTGTACTTTCATCCAAATTTAATGTACATATATCACCTAATTCTGAAGATATACCATTAACAAGTTTTTTGTATTCGTTCAATTTTGAAGAGATTCCATTACAAAGTAATATTTTGCTGTCAGTCTGGGAACAGATACAAGCCCTGTATGCCGACTCCTTTTCTTCACAACTGAGATAATGATTTGTTTTATTTCTAGAAGAACTATTTGTATGATTTCGAGTTTTGTTGAGTGAACTAATATTTGTCTTAGCGTCAATAGGTACCAATGTTATGTCAGAAGACCTAGCTTGTTTATCACAGTTACAACAAAAGTGGTCCCCATCTACTTTTTCCTTCCCAACGCCGGGTGTCAAATTTTGACAGTTTTGTAAACCAACCAAAGCCAGATCTTCACTCGTGTCCACCATGTCATTAAAATTAACAATATCTCCATTTGAATTTGTATCTATGCTCTTTGGTGTAGCTATCTTTAAAATGCCGTCCCCTAAAACGTAATTATTATAACGAAAGTTTGCGAACTCTTCCGATTTACTCACACTTTTGCAAGGAGTTTCAGATTTTGGATTAATTTCCTCAATTTGAAGCTTTGACGCAAACGTTTCATCTCTGTCCCTATATAAAACTATTCCGTTGTGAGCATTGTTTACAAACTTCTTGATAATGTTTTCTTTTTCTGTATTGTTCACTGTCCGAATAATTCCGTTAGATAAACCATTTCGATTCACTTTACAAATGTCATCAATTATTGTCCTACTGTCGACCTGGGCTGTAGCTTTATTAAAATCTGTGTAATCTGCGTGTGTTTGTACATCCGAGCCTTGGATGAGACTTACACTTAAGTCCTTAGTTTTAACACCATTAAAATAATCTAATTTTCTAATTTGTGTACACGGTTTATCCAACAAAGTTTCTTCAACAATTGAACTAACACAAATTTGCTTTCCTACCATATTATTTTCTAAATAATCGTAACATAAACATGTTTTCATCTTTGCACCCAATATTGTGGCTGACGTATTTTGTTCTAAATTTACATCAAGTTCATGAACCACAGTTTCGACACAGCCTTTGGCTTCTTCGGCAATTTCTTTTCCTAAAATGGCTTCATTATTATTTGACAAGTTAGGATCCGAACTGTCTAAACATTGATCTACATCTGTAACAATAGTTTTATACTTAGATATATCTCCAGAATCTTTATCTACATCGTTGATGATAGTTTTGTCCTCAGATGCATCGTTAGAATCTTTAGCTACATCTTTACAGATGGTTTCGTTTTCAGATGTATTTTTGACAATGGCTGTGTTTCCAAAGACGTTCTCAGGATCCCTATAAGAACCTTCTTCGACCTCCAAGTGGACATTTCCCTGGCTGCTGCCCTCCGTGATGGGGGTGAGTGTGCTGGTGATTTGTTTCTCGGGTTTAAAGTGTCGCAGGATTTCCAAAAGACGCAGGACCTTAGGTGACGAGAATTTGTAGATACGATCTTTCTCTCCAAACGGTTGAAAATAGTCATCACAGATCGCTCTGAAATATTGAAAAGGAACTATATTAATTTACAAATTCCTAACTCAAAAAGGAAAGGTAACTTTAACTTGAGATAGATCATTAAAATCTACAAATCTCTTGACTCCTGAGGTAAATTGGAGATTGGGATATTATTTATAATTATCGGTAAATGGTAAATTATTATTATTATTATTAGCACCGCGTCTTACTACCCATTCGGGTTTTACGCAAAATAGTAAATTAAAACAAGTACTTCATCAGTTACTTTTATTTCTATCAGATTGTATCACTGAAAACAATCATTTTTAAGTAACATTATATTTTAACTTGATTATTAAAATAATGTTTTAATCCTATTCCTTTGTTGAGTGTCACTTTGTGCTTAGCGTAGCGGTAAGTTTTGAAACCATTACACCATAAAATTGTAATATTTTTTTTTAGCATCACATCTTACTACCTGTTCGGGTTATACCTTTATGTACTAATTACACTAATGGTTCAAGGTATTAGGAAGGTTATATGTATAGTAAATGTACCCACATTTGCATGAAGGAAGAGTGGAAAATCCACCCTCAGTATACCCGACCGAGATTCGAAACTGGATCTCCCCGTCATCTGCGGGCCAGTCCATTGCGAGAGTAGCGCCTTATAGAATGCGGTCACCGAAAGGGGTACCAATGATGAGATGACAGACAAGAATACAAACCTGATCCTTATCATCACTGAAGACACCATACACAGCAGGAGAAAGTGCCTCTCGTATGGAATCTTCACCTTTAGCTTTTCAAGGTGAATGAGTAGTGCTAGTGCAGCTTTGTCTGCGCACCACGCACCTGAACGCACACAGAGGGTCCTTGTAAACACTTTACATACAAGTAAAAAACAGTCGTATTCATGAGAACATTAGTAAACTGACATATGAGTATGTCCAAAGATGATACTTTAACCTCGGCAGTTATTTAGGCAACATTTTTTTAACCAAAGTAGTTTTCAAATCAACAATAAATGTATGATATTTGGAAGAAGGTACAGGAAAGGTGGATAGAAAACAGAGAAGGGAACCAACACAATATGGCTCCTACAATGAAAAGGAAAACACATATCACACTTTATACTGCTGCCACTTGATAATGAGGTAATGGATGCTGCTTGAAGAACATCAATCGTTACCACCCAATCCCCTGATCAAAGTTTAAATCTATCTGAATTCATCAAAAGAGAGTGTGAAACGAACAACGCGACTTCCTAAAAGAGGAAACAAAAAAAAAACACCAAAGGGAGAGAGAAAAAAAATTGGTGAAAAATTATAGACATATTTGACACTAAAGACGAGCATAGTAAATGAAAGCTTAATTTAAAACAATAAACAATTTATCCAGTGATGAAACACCCACCCAAGGTATGCAGGACATCCAGGAAGTCAGACAAGATGCTCTGGGGGTCTATCTTAGGGTCTGGGATGCCCTGGAGCTCCTCCAGGAACTCGTCCTCGTAAAGTTCTGAAGGGTCGTAGCGGTGGTCGTCAAGGAACTCACGAGCGCCCATTATTACTTGCTCGAGTGTTTCATCAAGTGTGCTGGGCATGTGTGGTGCGCATTCCACCACAAGCTCGATGGGCTTGCTGCAGTACCTGCACCGCAATAAGAGGCAAGAAATTAATTGTTATTTCTCGCACTTACAAGCCTGGACTAGAGAGCTTACTTACCAACTTGAGTTAAATACAAATAAAATAAAAAAATAAATTGAAATGTTTCAAATCTATTCTGAATAAAATATTTTATCATGGAAATGTTTCATATACATCTGACTCTAAAATTTTATAAAAAAAATTTCGAATAGAAATCAAGTCGGATATTAGGTTAGAAATAAAAACATGATATTTTAAAATGTATATGGTCAATTAAAGTAATGGATCTTTGCTCATTTCCAAAAATTTGGCTTTTAGATTCAAATTTTGAATTTAAATAACATCAAGTGCAAATCTGGGATCTATTAAGATTTGAAATTTATTAGACAGTTTCATAATTTGAAGCACCACAAGACCAGAGAATTTGTAAATACTTCCCCCTCTTCTTTACCGAAATCCACTCTCCTCTCTCTCCTAAAGATCAGCAAGCAATCCCCTCTTCTCCACCTCCCAAAGATCAGCAACCAATCCCCTCTTCTCCACCCCCCAAAGAGCAGCAACCAATCCCCTCTTCTCCACCCCCTAAAGAGCAGCAACCAATCCCCTCTTCTCCACCTCCCAAAGATCAGCAAGAAATCCCCTCTTCTCCACCTCCCAAAGATCAGCAAGCAATCCCCTCTTCTCCACCCCCCAAAGATCAGCAAGCAATCCCCTCTTCTCCACCTCCCAAAGATCAGCAACCAATCTCGCTCACCTGAGCACAGAAACAATGTCGCTAGCGGTCTCAGCCGTGCTGTGGAGCGTCATCTCCAGTCGTCGCAGTTCCCCCTCCAGTCTGCTGGGGTCGCAGCTGCTGTTGAGGAGCGGGGCTGTAAGTCCCAGAATCCGAGGACTCTGAATGCACGGCGACACAAACTCCTTCATGATCTGTCAAACAAGGACATTACAGGTCACAATTTTGTTGCGCTCACACACACTTGTTGTTATCATCGTATGCATCTATGTGCTTTTTGGTGATAGTTCCTCTCTGTTGGAATTTGTGCCATAAGCGGCTTTCAACATCCTTCGTGTAACTACCTTAAACCTAGACAAGATCCCCGGCCGTTAACTCATTACTGTGAAAGGGAAACTAGTTAGTACCAGAAATAAATCTACTAATCCAAGGCTAATTTGTAACAAAGATGGATCTACTAATTTACGACTAGTTAATACCAGATATGGATCTAATCCACTTTTTCTGAATTAAAATCTTCATTTTACTACAAATCTCGAATTTGAATCTTTTCTGTTCTAGTTTGATTTGAAATTAATTTTTAGTTGCCATGGAAAATATATATCATTACAAAATAGTAATAATATTTATTTTTGTAATTATGTGAGTTTACATTCGGTTAAGTAATAAATGTATGGTCTGTGGTCTGGTTGTTAAGTATGTTCTGTTGATTTGAGGGGCTAAACAACATAAGCTTATAGCTCTATATAAAAAGTATATAAGATTTTTTTTTAAATCAATTAAATCTCAAGTTACAATATATATTTTTTTAAATCCTTGAAACTGAATATCCCTGTCTCGTTTAAGGATTTATGCATTTATGTTAATGGGGTCGGGACAATGAAGGTATAATTTAGAGGAAATGTATCCACATTTGTTTGTAGTTAGAGTGAGAAGCTATTTAAGAAAAATCGCTCTCAGTACACCTGGCTGGGATTCGAATGCTAACTTCCTCGCTACTAACAAACTAGACTGACCAGGCTTGGTCTGCATACCTCCTCAAGTTGTTAATAACATTGATAAGAGATTATCTACAAGGTCACCTCTATCACCCCCCTCCCCCTTCAGATGTTACTAACCTGCCTCATGGGGTGTTCCCGGAGAGCTCTGTGGCACTCGTCCAGCACCAAGAGGTTCACCTCGGACATCTGGAGGAACTGGCATTGCAGCACATGGAGACAAACTTCGCTGGTCATCACCAGGACCTGACAAACCATCGAGTGCAGTTCGCAAGATAATGTACAAGAATAACGCTTCGATTCAGATAAAAACAATCAACGCTTTTGTTTGAATCTTAAATAAAAATAAAACACCTTGATAGTTTCCAGAAGATATTTTATGTTCAATCAAATGAAATGAATGAGAATGGAAAAGGAGAGAAATAAATGGTTTCCCACTCTCTTTCCAAGCAAATGCAGGTGGATGACCTCTAAAATTATGGATGTGTGAGTACTCGAAAATTCGAGTTTGAGTCGAGTTTTAACAACAGGTGCTTGAACTCGACTCAAAATTATTTTCAAAGCTCGAAAATTTTGAGAATGATCAATTTTTAAGGTATTATTTCAGTATGTGCAGGCGTTTAATCTGGCCCTTTTCATTTGAGTTAAAATAATAAAAACTTTTGTATTCTTAGCAAAATAAAAAAGGTCCATACACGAGCCATTACTGTTTATGAGTGATAAGCAGTCTTTTTTTTTTTTTGAGTGATGAATTATTATCTTATAGGTCAGCCAAGTGAAAAGCAGAAAAAATAGTAACGTTTCATTATATAAATTTAATGTTTCATTAGATATCTACTTGTTTGAACCAAGCCTCTAAATTTAAGATCAAAGTTTACACAATCACATTCGTAACGTCCATTATAACATGTGAATGTCAAATGCAACCATGCCAACACACTTCTACCATAATAAAATGTTGTTTGGTATTACTTTAAGTGTATTTTAAAAATGTATTTAACTAATTAATCAATATTAGAATATCAATATGTGTTTTAAACAATTTTATGTTTGATATTCAAGTGTTTAATAGCCAAATACCTTTATTATTTTTAAAATGAAATTCCTTTACGTAATGGAGGAATATGTTTGCTATGAGGATTGACAGTCAAATGAAAAATTTCGATGTCCCTAATCGATAGTGCGATATCGATTTGGAAAAAACATAGTTAGCAAAACCTCGATATTATAGAACAACAAAAATAGGAAATGTTTCTCAAATCCATTAATTAACTGTAGCTGATGTGCATTTATAATAAATGAATACTAAACTTCAATTACAATTCAAACACATTGTATTAATAAGTCCAAATCAAATTAAAAATTAAATTAATATTGAAATTAAGCATATAAATATATTGGGGTTTGGTACAAACATTTCTGGTTGAAAATTATTGTCCAACAAAAACATTGATGGCAAAAATCTTGAACATAAAACTTTACACATCGATGTTTGATTTAAATCACTTATTTAATATTGCAAAATTCACTCCTCGCACAATTATGTACCATGTGTGACTCAATCCGTGTATTAAGTAAATTTTGGAGTGCTTTCGGGTCATTCTAAAATTTAAATATTTATGGTTGTGCTAGACCCTTTGTGTGTTGTTAACTACTTAAAAAATGATGTAATTTTTTTTTTACGGCCCTTTAAAGTATATAGCTTTTGCATTTATTTTGACCTTAACCTTGTGTTTGAAACATTAAAGCTTTTTTTGTGTAGATTTTAAAAAAACTTTTAAGTTTAATTTATTTTATATTTACTTGCTATGCAAGAAAGCTCAGGCGACTGCGTGACACTATAAGCATAGCTGCCAAGCTCGTGAAAAGCTTCACAGGCAACAAGTCAGAGAGAGTGGGAAAACCAGAGCATGCAATGCTTGCAAGACTCGTTGAACAAAGAGAGCCTATTTCATTAGATTTAGCTGATTCCTACAACAATATAGACAATTTAAACAAATCTGAATGGAAGTTCACAGTAGTGCTTGAACCTTTCTATGTGGCTACTAATGAATTAAGTGGAGAGAAATACCCCACTCTCTCAATGGTAAGGCCTGTTTAGAATAGCATACAAGATGTTCTCCAAAATCATTTTGCTTCAGAAGAAACTGATATCATGTTTGCTAGAAATCTTCAAAAGTCTCGTCTAAGAAGATTTTCCGATAGTGGCAACAATCGTGAACTGTGTCTTTCTATGGCTGTCGTGCTCAAAGACTTCAAGAAAGACTATGTACAATTTCCGCACGTCCATCATGGACTCTGCCTTAAAATACGAGTGAAGAATGACCCTTGGCACGGGACGGTTCCTGGATAGCTCAGTGGTCAGAGCATTGGTGTAATAAGCCAAAGGTCCCAGGTTCGATTCCCGTGTCCAGGTGTCATTTTTCAATTTTTAGGTCCAATAAAACTCAACTCAAACTCAACTCAAAGTGAAAAATGCCTACTCGAACACGCCTATCTAAAATGCTTTCTTCCTTACCCCTACCCCATCAGAGTAATTATCATATAACCTTAACAGGTGGTAAGATACGATGATAAAAAATAAAATAAAGGAGAGAGTACCAAAGAGAATGATGGAACGGAGTAAGGAGAAAAAAGACCGCAAGAGAGACCAAGAGAGATATGGGAGGAGCAGGTACCAGAAAGTGTGCAAGTGAGAGGAGAATGAAAGAGATTCAGGGAGGAAGGATGGTGGAGGGAAGGAGGAAGACTATCCCGTCTCAGGTTGGCTATGGTTGATGATGATGATGATGATGAAGTGAATAATGGCACCTGGACAAGGGAATTAAGACTGGGACCATTTGCTTAGCACTAATGTTTTACCGCTGAGCTGTCCAGGATTTGTCTCGTGTTCAGGGTAGTCCCTCATAGTTTATGGCAGAGTCTGTGATGGACATGTGGAAAGCATCGGCTACCTATTAATTGAGCTATCATTGAAACCATTGCCCCTGGTGACTCGAGAGTGGCTTCATGCTGCCGTCATTACAGGGATATTGTACATTGAAGTGGCTTAGCTCCATACACAAATAGATCTAATATGTTACGATTGCAATGGAGTCACAGCCTCGTTAGAGTTACCTGGTTGAGAGAGATCTCATAGTCCCAGAACTCAATGTCCCAAATCTCGTCCTCGTCCATGGACGTGTACTCGGCCACGTTGAGGTCGGTCAAGTGGCGGATGTATGACGCCTGCTGCGTTGCGAGCGCCGCAGTGTCCACCACGTACAGGGTCCTCTTTCCTCCCTCGCTCCATGGCCTAACGTAAACAGAAGGTGTTCATTAAATAAATACTAGGCTAAGACTTCAAGTGATAAGTTATTGTAGTTTTATAAGAGACTTAGTTAACTGTCTAAGAGTAGTGAATATAAAATAGATTTAAAAAAAAAATTAGGATAACTTTTTATTTGTCAGTAGGCCCTACGGATATGATGTAGAAGGGTTTACTGCGACCCCGTTGGACAACACTTAAAGGGACAAGCCAGTTAATAACAAATATTACTTATTTGTAATAAGAATGTTAAGAAGGTTTATGAAAGTGGTTTTTTTCTCTGTGTAATACTACCTGTTTAGATTTTTCACACTTATAATGTTAATAATAATAATAATAATAATAATAATAATAATACTAACAAATGATTATTTAAAAATTAAAAATATATTTTATTAGTAAAAATAATTTAATGATAGTAATAGAAATTAATATGGGATTAAATGCTAAAATTTTAAATATTGTAGAAAAAATTAATAATTAGTACTAAGCCTAACATAAATATATCAAGGTCAGCAATAAATAAGAACTAAAAAATAAACAAAAATGTCATAATATGTTTCTTGTGTAGACCTAAATTTTTATTGTCAAAAGTGACAGCTGTTAAACATATGTTTTTGCAGATCATATGGATCGGCGTAGGGATACATAATTTGGTCTGGTAACTTTTCATAGCTGTCAGGCAAAACCAAAGAAGTTGTAAATCAACTTTAGCTGTAACCCGAACGAGTAGGTGGTGGTGGTGATGGTGGTGGTGATGGTGATGATGGTGGTGGTGATGGTGATGATGGTGGTGGTGATGATTGTGGTGGTGATGGTGATGATGGTGGTGGTGGTGGTGGTGGTGATGGTGATGATGGTGGTGATGGTGATGATGGTGCTGATGGTGGTGATGGTGGTGGTGATGGTGATGGTGGTGGTAGTGGTG
>CABFWO010001098.1:73191-109026 GCA_902155825.1 Timema genevievae | reverse complement strand
TGATGGTGGTGGTGATGGTGATGGTGGTGATGGTGGTGGTGATGGTGGTGGTGATGGTGATGATGGTGATGGTGGTGGTGGTGATGGTGGTGGTGGTGATGGTGATGATGGTGATGGTGGTGGTGGTGATGATGATTAAGTGAGGAAGAGTTCACCACAACAACAAAAATAGGATTGGCCTCATGTATCTAACACGTTTCCTAGGAGCCATTTCTGAGTGAAAAAGATTACATTCGACATTTTTTCTTAAAGAATCAATACAAGTATTTCTGAACAAAGATTATTTTTGAGTTCCATAATATACATGTTTGCAGCTCACAGTAATAAATCCCTACAAGGTAAAATAAACAGTTTTTAGGATCAGGGTGTAGTATTTTATCTCCAAAAGTCTCAACAGGATGAATACAAACTCACCTGCGGACAGAGTTAGCAAGTTCTTGGATCAACTTGGTGGCGATGAAGATTTTCGCTGAGCTCGTGCCCAGACAAACAATGATGTTCCTCTCCTTCGCAGCATCGAGCAGTTCGACCTGACACAACAACAGACTCATGAAGTGGGAAGCGATTCAGCCTCGGCAATATTGAAGATATATTGGGGCTCAGACACTGGCCAGACAAATGTATGATTGTTCAGCTCAAAATGTAGACCATGTGTGGTGTTGGTGAGGATTCAGTTAGTCAACCTTTACTCCTTCTCAAGTATAGTCCTAAGTGGCGACAGTCGCACCCGTGTAAAGTGATATGAGCAGGACCAATGATTTCCTAATAGATTATCTTATCATTGTTAGTAATGGTAGTTTGATTGAGAGTTAAGTTACTTACGATAATGACAGTATTTTTACTTTCACAGAAATTAATTTGTAAATGTGAAAATTTTCAACTAAAATCACCTCTGAGCTCAAAAAAAGTGGGTCTGTTTGTCCTCATACCTGTCCGTTTCTTTATCTGTAATTGGGGCTGCAGCCGAAATCATTGGATAGATTTCAATCAGACTTGATATTTAGATATTATATGGCCAAACACTTGAGACCAAATTATAATTTTTTGATTTAGCTCTAAAATTAAGAGTATCAAAGTTAAATATAGATCCCCTATTTTTGAAAAATTTGTTATTTTTTTGGAAATGGTTGTAAACAATTTTGTTCTCATTGGGTATCTTGGGAATGTTTTATATGATAAATAATTATTTACAGCCTTAGTTTGACAGGAAGCCTGTTATTTGAAAACTTATGTTGCCCCAGTGAGGGAAATAAAAATATTGTAATTATATTTACCTTCTTAGTTCATTCAATTAATGATGTAGAAATAAATGTTACAACAATACTTAAGGATGAAAACATTTTGAATGAACTATGTTATTTTTTCCAAAATGTTATAAGGTTGTTTTTTGTTTGTTTTTTAATTTATCAAAAATGGACTATTACAATTTTGTGAACCTAGTTTTGTTTGAAAGGTTTACAAAATGTAGAATAAATTCAGAAACATAAATCAAACATATAGGCCTAATTACATACTTGATATTCTCTCGGCGTGAAACATTTTGTGTGTACATTGTCGGTGAAGTGATAGGCCATCAGCAAACCCCCTGAAACACAAAACAAAGGTTTTATTTAAACACAACGCTGGAATCTCAACAAAAAGAAAAAGTGTTGAGGTTAGAGGTCATTACTATAGTTGAATGTCATGCGGCAAAATAATAAAATGACAGTACTGTTCAGAATAGTTGCAGTTAAAGATCACTATTTTTTTATCACCATGTCTTACTATCCATTTGGATTATAAGCTTATGTACTAAGTAGGGTAATGGTTTTTAAGGATGAAGAAGGTTACAACCCAAACAGGTAGCAAGACACGGTGCTAAAAAGTCATGTTAATAGGAAGTGTGCCCGCATTTGTATGGAGGAAGAGTGAAATACCATTTAGGAAAAAACCACCCTCAGTACACCTGACTGAGATTCAAATTTCAATCCCCTTGTCATCGGCAGTCTAGTCTATTGCGAGAGTAGTGCCTTAGACCGTGCGGCCACCGAAGCGAGTATGAGTGTATATTAATGTAACTTTAATTCTAGGTAAAAACTATGTTTTGTACTGCAATTAATTATTCCTTTAGGATCATAAAATAAAGTAATTATATAAGAGTGTGCCAAGACATATAGAGGCGTGACAACCAATAATTGGTGCTTTGAGTGTGAGTCGAGGCCTGTAAATGACTATTTATTCCAACCCCTCTGGTCCATAACATAATGACAGATTTGACTGTCAACATTTCTTGAGCTTATTATTTTGCAAATATATCTTTCTATGAACAAGCAGTTGCTTTATGGAATCGAGTAGTATGACGCGGTGCTAATATTAATAATAATAATAATAGAAAGATTATATTTAAATACTAGATAGGTGAAGATAAATTTCAATATTAGGCTTGAACAACATGTGTGAGTGTATCTAAAGAGTCGAGTACGCCTTAACCGTCCCATATTTGGCTATTTTCAGTGAATGGTAACATATGTTGATATTTTATTTACTTTATTATGTACATTATAGTACCATACATAGAATTGAATGGCACCAAGATTTAGAAATTTTTTACAATTATGTTAATTATTTCTACATAAAACTCGACAACACATCGCCCAAATCACTTTCGAAATGTGAATATTGATGATGACATGTGACTTTCCTTTTTATTCTGTGCACTGGATGGATGACATCATCCCATGATGCTTTGCGTTACACTTGTCATCTTGTGCAGTGTGCACTAAAATGGCTATGGCATCATTGTATATGTATCATCCACATTTAATTATTACACTGAACGGTTTATTTTATCTATAATTATAAATTTAATTTATTTACACATGAAAGGTTAGGTTAAGCTGGGTTGATAAAGTGTCATAATAACGAAAGGTTATGTTACACTACGTTGGATAAGTGTCATAATAATGGATATACAGTAAACTAGTTGTGTTATTTCAATGATGTCATCAATATTATGTTTTACTACATCTATAATTTGGTTGTTATGGATATGTCTTGTGATCACCTACAAGTCAAATCGTTTAAAGTTAAATTTAGTATTGAAGTATAGTTAACTGTAGTCATCATAGATGGTTTTTATGCCTTTGTAAAGAAGGTAAAAATTATGTTTGGGGTTTAGTGTAATGTCGTCACCCGAGAATGCAAGTTTTCTATGTCCAACTTTTCACTTTTGTGTAAAAGAGCATTGACTTTTGACCTTATGTATAAAACAAACGTTACTAGATGACAACTCGAGTTTGTATCTTCTTAAATAATTATATAGTAGTCTCAATTTCACCGCAGGTGAATAATATGTATTTTAAATAAACGTACAACACCAAATATCTCAAATTTAACAATTTTGGAGATAGAACACTTGCATTCTCGGGTGACGATATGTCAATATAAGTCTAGAACAGCCGAAAAAATCCGTCGCTTAGGTGAGTAGAATTTGTTCTTATTTAATGTTAAAGTTTTTTTTTTTTGCTGCTTTCTTAATTCAAATCCATTCAACATGTTTTAATGTTTGGGATAATGTACAGCTGATATAAATTATGTTGACATTTTAGGAAAGAAATGGCTTGAAATGGGACGGTTAAGGTGTACTACGCCCTATCTAAATAATCTTGTTTTAATTCACTGTCAATGCTAATCTTTTTTGATATAAATAAAATCGGGGCCTTGGATTTCACAAGGCTAACTTATGTTTTAACCCATTACTTCTTAAAGATGTAGCCTATGTGTATGTCCTGAGGCTCTTAAGATTCCAGAAGGTCAACTTTTGGCTTTAGAGAGCTCCCTTTCGGGATTTGTCCTCTAGAGTTTGTAGCTTTTTGAAATTAAATGCACCCATCCAAGATAAATGTGAAAAAGGAGGGGAGCCTTCCTAAATATTCTCTTTAATTAGCTATTAAATAAATGAATTTCAATTAATCAAACCTGTATCTGAGTCAAATTATTCACAATAATAACAAATATGTATTATCAACAAATACATATTATTATGTTAACGCAGTAAATATATTTATATAATATCATAATAATTTACAGTGGACATACCCTGCTTCTGTTTGTTGTTTTGCAATCAGGGTAAACAACTCAACCTTAAAACTATCGAAAAATTCTCAAGCCAATGATAGTAAATCAAAAGGCAACTAAAAAGATCGAATTGAATTCATTTAGGTATCGATTGTTATCGACCTAGTGATTCTGGCTATTTTAAAGGGTGAAACATAGATAAGATTGAAAACGTTTTGCGAGCTGTGAGTTCGGTACGTAGAAAAAAATAAAATTTTTAAACAAAGTATTATGGCTAAAAGTGAGAATTAATTTATTATATTTAAAGATTACGATTAATTAAGTATACATAATAATACAACGCTAAGTTTATTGTAACTTTAATTCACAACATTTCACCTCCGAAAATTTAGTGTAAATCGTGCCCTAATTTAACTTTAGTTTTAAATGGATGCTTTGTTAGAAATGATTACAAAAAATAGTTATTATAATTCGGTCAGTCGATTTTTGGAGATAATTTAGAGATTGTTGGCTCCTAGAAATGGCCCGCTGTTTTTTTTATTGTATTGTCTTTATTTTGTTTATATAAAGAGCCTATCAGCTCGTCCAGCATACAGTCCTAAAGTAGGAATGTTTCACTATTAGTTTTACATATATTTGGGAAAGTAAAATAAAGTATAAATTAAAAATATAGTATATTTTAAATTGTCTTTATCCAGACACTACTTTAAACAAACATTCTCTCCATAACCTCCTTTTTGAATATATGAAGTTTTTCCCCCTTCTAATTTCTTATGGTAATTTATTAAATAATTTTAGCCTCTTTAGCTTTATTGAGTAAAGCCCAAATGTAGTGGTATTAGCTCTGTGCTGGAAAAAATTATCTAGACCTCTTGTAGAGTATTTCTCCTTTTTTCCCCCCTAAATTTTATATTACATAACGTTATATTGTTTTCGATTTTAATGGTAATGAAATAAATTAGTACTCTGTGAGACATCTAACGTGAATTTGAAAACTACTTAGGTGATAGCATTTCGTCAGACTATAAACAAAGTGTCAAACTTATACACTGGTGGAAAACCGTGTAACTATTATAGTAATGGTTCTATTGCTTATAGGGTAATATTTGAGTGATTTGTTTTAAATTACCGGTAAAATTTAAACACAGGTAATGTAAATGGAAAATTTAATTACATCACGCATTACCTTCTTTTAAACATTTTTAAATCATTAAAAGAATAAAAAAATATATATTTTCAATAGTAAAATAATATTTTTTATATTTCTACTCTTCCTTAAATGGATGACAATGCAGCTTAGCTTACTCTACATTTTTCCTGCTCTGATATGAATATTAGGCCTATTAAGCAGTAATTTCAAGCATGGACAACATAAGTAACACTTATGTTCTACTAATTTAAATACATGTTACCAAATTATTATTTTTTCGTCTTATTCCACTCAAACTCTGGAAGGGCCCACATTGAAGGTTGAATCTTCCAAGGTATTTCTACCACAACAGTCTGGATTGCTGATTCAGAATTCAAATCAATACCGAGAGAACAGATTTTTTTTCATATACATTTTCTCACTCCCTTGTCACACAAATGCAAATACATTTGCTTTCAATTCCACTCTTCTCCTCCATTAGTTTATTATTGAAAATATATGGATAGTCCTCACATGTAATTTTGATGGTTGCACTTAAAACTTAGTATACATTTAGGTCCTTCCGCCAGATCCTTCAACTCATTATTATAATTAACATTACTGAAATCAATATTAACTAAGAAACCGCTTCAGTGGTCACATGGTCTAAGGCGCCACTCTCGTGTTAGACTGGTCTGCTGATGACAGTGAGATCGGGGTTCGAATCCAGGACGGGTCTACTGAGGGTGGTTTTCCATAAAATAGTTGGCCCCTCTCCTTCCATGCAAATGCTTCCTTCCTCATCCTTACCCCTGCAGTAATTATCATATATGTGTATAGGTGGAATTTGGGGCCAAGGGGGGCAGTTGCCCCCCAATATTTCTAGAATAGCAACAAAAAACTAAATATAAGTCAACAAGTATTATTCACTTTTTGATTCTAACAGATTTCTCATGGAACACTTTGGTTTATCTATTAAAAATTATGTACGAAATAATGTTATTTCAATAAAGTAAGCAAAGTAATTTTAGTGATAATTTTTTAATATTATGTAATTAGTTTAAGCAACACTTATTGTTTTTAACGTTGTGGCCAGTCTCAATCGGAATTTATGGAAATGGGTCCAAAGGTTTTTTGCCATCTCCGACAGCTAATCACAACTACACTCCATCGATGTCTTACAATTATGAAATTTTAATTAAATATTATATATGTTCATCTGTCTGGCTGTAATAATATTTTTTGTGAATGTATGTGAATATTAAGTTATTGAATTTTAACTAGAGCCGTGTCTAGTAATGATTCACTGGCAGGGATGGTGGCCTTGGCGGGTGACCGACTCTCCGGGCTCATTTCTGGAAATCCCGAATATGCATTGTGTCAATCTGGTAATATTTCATCCATACTCGGTAAGATCCATCACGGGGGACCTCCGCTGACTTTTGTTTTCGTGTGGTGATTTGTCTGTCGAGTGGAAACTAGAAACATTGTTCTGTGTTGTACCTGAGTGTCGTGTGTATTGACTACCTCCTGTGTCAGTGCTGTTTTATCAGTTCCTTGTTTGTTGCCGAGTTAGTATGGTAAGTACAATTTTTTTTAGCACCGCTTATTACTACCCGCCGGGTTATACACCTGTGCACTAATTACGCTAATGGTTAGGGCTGAAGTAGGTGTAGTTGATAGGACGTGCACCCGCATTTACGTGAGAAACCGTTTAGGAAAAAAACACCCTCAGTGCACCCGACTGAACCCCGATCTCCCTGTCCTTGGCAATTGAGTCTAACACGAGACTAGCGCGTTAGACCATGCGGCCACCGAAGCGGGTAATAATTTATTAAATAGTTTTATTTATAAAAGCATATTAAACATGATATATTTTTTAGCATCGCGTCTTACTACCTGTTTAGGTTGTAAGCATATGTACTAAGCATTCTAATCTTGAATCTAGAACAGACTCAACATCCAGTCTCCAGCCATTAATTCATCACTGTGAAAGTGGAAGCCCACATTTCACCAGTGATAAAAAAAATCGACCATGCGGGAATCAAACCCAGGATCCTTAACTCGGTAGACAGACATGCTATTGACTGATTTAAGGTGTCGGACATGATTTTACTATCAGTGTAAAAGTTAAATAGTGTTTCTTTATTTGCTAAACGTAAAGAGCCTTAAAACGGCTACACTTGTCAATACATTCCTGTGCCTTTACACCTACTGCTAAGAGTATTCGGGGTCACATAATGGGGCAATCACTATATTAGCATACCGTAAAAAAAAGTTACTTTGCACCACTTTTTCACGTTTTATTATGTTATTAAACAAAACTATTTTTAAATAGCGAAAAAAATATGGGACCACTTACTAATTGTTCTTTAGTCTTTTTCTAAACAGTTCATTTCATAATTTGAAGGAAATGAGTTTTCTGTTATGTATAAATATATTATATTTTGGTGCAAAGTTACCCTATTGGTTAGGATACTTTGCAGTACCACATTATTTGTATCTTAACTGACTGATAGATGGAAAAGGTGCCAAGTTAAACACATAAAACATAATTGGCACACATAATTTATTTATTACAGTTGAAATTTAGCTATTTTTATCCCCAAATAGTAAGTAAAAATTTAAAAACTGCTGAAAATAAAACAAAATAAGATTAAAATAATCAAAATAGCCAACCCAACTATTCCAGTTCTGCAACCTAGTACAATCTTCTTTTCTTTAAAAGAGTAGGTGGTTTAATGTAGCCAGCCACATCCTCCCAATTGTAGTTTGATACGTCTGGGCTGGCAGGCCACTTCCATGACTTGATAGACTTCACCATAGAAGTTATCACCACCTCTTCATCATCCAATTCTACTATTTTTCCAGGGAATAATCCCCCCTAGTATTAGAAAATCACGTGTTCTCCTACAAACCTCTAGAGAGCAGGTAGGTTGAGAATATCTGTTTGAGAATTTGTTCCATCGATCAATGAAGAACCATCTTCTTCCTCTTCTTCTTGCAAGAGTTGCTCAGTGAATGTTTTGAGATTATAAGATTCGTCTGAAGAATTTTAAACATTGGAGCATCATCATCTTATTCTTCGTTGGAATGTCTTTTGTCTTTTCTGATTTTTCACATCTTTCTTCTTGTCTCTTCTCTTGAGTTGAAGTAGATGGTTTGGGTTGTGCCGCAACAATGTCTTCATTTGTTATACTTTTTCCAGGTTTTATAGCAACTATTTTCCTCCTAGCAACTTTTCGCACCTATGTGAATTACGAACTCTGATTCTCCAGGCGTGCTCCAAAGAAGAATTCTCAATCGCATCCCTGTTGACTTCTGCTGAAGGGAGCCTGGATATTAATTGGTCTTCATTGACCGGGTGTATGCCACATTTTCTGAATCCAGAAATAATATTTTGCTTCATAGTGGCCTGTGATTCTTCTACAAGTCAATTTAGAAGAAGAGGAAACTCCTGTTTTGACATAACAGTACTTTTTTTATTCCTGCCTCACTGTCTTTCCATTGTCCTAAAATTTTCCTCCGGGTACCCTTAAGAGGTCTAAAAACAGCAACATCTAGAAGTTGCGTAAGATGTGTGCTATTAGGGGGTTAGCACATGAAGCTAATGTTGTTATTCTCACATAGCTTGATGACGTTTTAAGACAAATGAGAGGACAAGCTATCACATATGATTACTTTATTCCCTTCGCTCTTCTTCAGTCGGGGTGGTAGTAGATATTCAAACCAGTCATCAAACGTCTGGGAATCAAACCATCCACTTGGCGTGTTATGTAACGGGCTTTTTTTTTGGACTATTTTCAGTTCAAGTGGTCCACATGCAAGTTGATTTATAGACAACCTAGGGGGGGTATTAGCTCACCACGGACCTACGGATATGGAGTTTGTGTCGGGGCCTTGACTTATTACCAATCAGTGCCATTATACCTTCTTACTGTGGTACTGGAAAATTCCCAAAGATCACCTGTGCGACGGTTATTTTAACGACGAAAAGGCATGTCCAGGCATTGCAAAATGTAACTTACTGATTTTATAGTTTTTTTGTTAGGTTAAGGCTGTTTGTGTTTTCTAAGCTCAACGAAGAGGACAGAGGTCACTATTATCTTTTTTTGGGCCATCGAGCAAGAAGCAACGAAACGAGAGCAACACGAAGAGGAGGCGTCAGGCTTGACATTTGCTCAACCACCCACAGCTTCTGACACTAGTACATCTGAGGCTGAAAGTACTCCCTGCTGCTCAAAATCTGTTTTATTACAAGACATTTCTGGCACTACGAGTGGCTGTAATCAACCTGACCCTTTAATCTTATCGCCCACTGAGACGCGCCACTCGGAACCGCCTTGTGGAAGTTCCGTGCCGGAACCCTCGAGGTTTCTAGAGAAGAATTATTTCCTTTCGGCGCGTCGCAGTTCACCTGAGTGGGCAGGGGTTGTGAAAGGAACCGTGAGAGGAATACGCTCTCATGTCATTCAGACACCATTCGGGTGCGTTGTCTTAGTGTCGGCATGTCCAGAACTTAAACACATGATTTTTTTAGCACCACGTCTTACTACCCGTTCGGGTTATACGCTGGTGTACTAACTACACTATTGGATTAGGGATTAGGAAGGCTTCATTTAGAGTAAATGCACCCACATTTGCGTGTAAGAAGGGCCATTTAGGAAAAAACCATCCTCAGTGTATCCGACCGGAATCGAACCCCGATCGCCCCGTCTTTAGCAATCTAGTCCAACACCCAACACGAGAGTAGCGCGTTAGACTGCCCGGCCACCGAAGGGGGTTATTCTTACTGTTGATTTTGATAAGTGAAATGCACATTAGAGTGAGGTATAATTTTGTAAAGCATATTTTCATTTATTTTTTTTCCACACGATAGTTTGGTGAATGTTCCGCACGGCGCGTTACATAGGCGGACCTCTGGTGGAAAGCGCACAGAATGTTCCACACGGTGGTTTGGCGCAGTTTCGCGCCTTAGTGGGCGACTAGCTTTACTCGTAAATAGACGTGAACCTTGCCATGATCCAGCTCTGGCAAGAAAGTCATCAACGATGGCCCATTTCAGCAAGATAAGTTGAAATTTCCTGTGACAGCTGGTCGAAAATTCAGGGCTAAATGGTACCAAACTTACCCTTGGCCGGAATATAGCCCATTGAAAGACAACGCATATTACTTTGTATGCCGAGGGTTTTACCAACCTAACTAAAGCAGATGATGCCTTTACAGTTAAAAGGATTTGCAAATGGAAGAAAGCTAGCAGTTCTTTTGAGAGCCATCAAAAAAGTCATTTACACTTAATCAACAACGTAAAACTTGCTTCACTGAAACAGGCCGAACAAAGTGGTAGTGTCGTCGAAAAAATTAACGCAAAGTATTCATAATCCATTGAACAACATAGATTGTCTCTGCATGCGGTGTGCAAATCGTTAATATTTTGTGGGAGACAATCTATTGACTTGAATGGTCACGATGAGACTGAAGCTTCAAAAAATAAAGAGATTTTTTTTTTAGTTGATGGATCTTCGCTCCAAAGATAATGCGTTAGTAAAACACTTCTTCGTTGATCGAGATAAAAACTTTCAGTACACAGCTGGGAAATTTCCGAATGAGCTACTTCCATTATTGGAGAGCAAATAAAAACCCAAATCGATGATAAAGCTAGAGAGGGAAAATTCTTTGCCTTGATTGCTGATGAAACACAGAATGGATCTAGACAAGAGCAAGTAGCTGTTGTGATAAGATACGTGAACAATAATCTAGAAGTTCATGAATGATTCTTAGGATTTTACCGTTCAGAAAAAAACCTATGTTGGAACATAGGTAAATTTATTGAAGACTGTCTTAATTTCATTAGACCTAGACGTACAAAACATACGAGCTCAGTGCTACGATGGAGCGTCAAACATGTGAGGAGAATACAAAGGAGTTGCAGCGAGAATTTGGGATGCAAATCTTACTGCTATGTACAGTCATTGTAAAGCACACGTGTATCGTATGAATCGTTAGTTGTTGTACAGGGGTTACTTCAGTAAGGAATATATTTTTCATACTTCAAAGTTTGTACAATTTCATTGAAAAATCAACCAAACGTCATGCTATTTTGGAAAAAATCCACAAAAATACAAAAACCTTTTGCGGTGGAAAAACAACATTAAAGACCCTCGGTGACACTCGATGGCCTTGCCGTGTAGAAACTGTACGTTCCGTATTTGATAATTTTGAAACTACATTGACAGTTGTGAGTAAAATCTCAGAAACCGACCCTAACAGTGGTGGTGAGGACAGGGCCCTACTAAAATGTATGAAAGATTTCAATTTCGTTTTTGATCTCTTGTTGCTAAGAAGAGTTCTTTCCCAGTGCGGCATTCTATCTAAGACACTCCAGTCCAGCAGTGTGAACTACAAAGTCGTGAAAACTGGGGTGAATAGCACGATTAAAGTTTTACAATCGTTTGGAACTGATGATTTTGTTCACTCAACTATTTAATCATTGCACCGAGGTAGCAAAAAAATATGGATTTAAGCCAGCAGAGTTACAGTGAAAAGGCAGAATTTGAAACTCCTCGGACTGCTCTCTGATGCCATGAAACTCCTTCGTTCTCTGCTCTGCTATGAAACTCCTTTGCTTACTAAACTCCCTCACTTTTAACAATCCATGAGCCTGTTTGTTTCTTCTTTAATATCGAATCTGTTGCTATGCAAAACCCAGCCTTGCGACCCACTGATTGAAACACACACATTGCACTTTAAATTACGGTTTATTGTCTGAACAGAGATATTTATATAATACATTCAAAACTGTTTCGCCTTGATCTGCTCGATTCCATGCACATTTCAAGCGAGCCACATCACGAATGTCCCGGTGACGAACGAGTTCCCTCCCACCTCGCTCGCCGCAGCTCTAGTGGCTGGTTTAGTAACAATACTTCAGCGCGGCGCCAGACAACTGCGCGGAGATAGAAAGGGGTGGGAAGTGATCGTCACGTCACCGCTACAAATCCCAGCAAAAATCGATGGCGGGAATAAAGTTCAATTTGAGACCGTGGGGCAGTTTTACAGAGCTATGATACTTTTTCATACTATTGACATTCTTATCCAAGAAATAAGGGACATGCTAGATGAAAACAATTTGGACGTTATGAATCACTTGATTAACGTACTGGGTGAAAATAAAGTTGACCCATCCAGTGTGGATCATGTTTGCAACTATTACAATTTAGACAAGGAACGTCTCACGGCGGAACTGCAGTGTTTTTACTGAATGGCAACAATAAGGAAGAAGAGCATTGACGAAAGGGCGGCAGTCTGTGTGGAAAAAAACCCTGAAAGAGGTTTTTCCTATGATTTTTTTGCTTATCCGAATGTATTTTACTATTCCGATGAATTCAGCTTCTTGTGAACTATTCTTTTCATGTTTGTGACAATAAAAACATATTGTAAGAATACTACAGGGCAGGAAAGGGGTAAATTATGTATTTTAATTAATTATTTATTGTCATAATCTCCCTATATGTTCAAATCATGTGAATGTTATCATTTATTAATTAAACTCTTTGTAAAAGCTTAAAGTTTTGAGTTTTCATTCTCCTAAATTTAAATATATTTACAAGCCGCAAATATAAATCAAAGTAAGTGAAAATATTAGTTTTGTTTTATGTTGAACTTTCTTTTAAATTTGTATTGGCCTCCTTTCTAACTAAACTTAATCCTCAACATCCCCTTCCTCCCCTCTTATTGCAATCCGTGATAGCCTCTTTTAATTTTAGGGGCATTTAAAATGTTTTCGTACATGGCTCCGAAACTATTTTCTCTGTGGATGTTCCATAAAATTTTATTTTCTTGGTTGATATCTTCTAGATTTTTTCCAGTCTTGACTTATTTTGTAAAATTTACATTTTTAATTATAAATGTCATCATATTTAAATTGACTTTAATATTGAAACTGTGCCAAATGTTAATCTTTTCAGAAGTTCAGGATAAGCTTAAAAGGGAACTTTTGAGGCTGTTAAACAAAAAAATTTCGTGGAAAACCCCCTTTCTCCTGAGAATGGGGGGGGGGGGGATGAAATACCCTGTAGATTGTCTGGTACGAGTTCCTCCCTTTTTCAATGTTTGCCCCTCAATCAAAAATTTTTCCTATGCATATGTGTATAATCTGAACAGGTGTTAAGACGCAGTGATAAAAAAAAACTGGACCAAGAGAGTTAACATAGTTCAATTTTCATAGTAAAAACCTTATCTGACAGTTATAAAATTTACTTGTTCTATTTTCACATATTCATACATCAAGTCATATAATCCACAGTTGTCTCGTTTGGTAGATATTATTAATAATAATTATAGTAATATAGTAAAATGTTATCAGTGTTGATGATAAAAAATATATTCGCATTTTATAAAGGCTCTTCTTATGAAGATATTCTGTATTATTCTTTAGTTTGCTATAAAGTTTTAAACCAAAGTAATAAATAAAGAAAGATGCTAGATGGTGGAGAAGGAAGAAAACATCAACCAAATATGACAATTTATATAATCATTTTTATATAATTTAATTGTATAACTTTGCTTGAAACATAATGAGTTGACACAACATATTTACAGGTGAAGAGTCTACAAATGTATTCTCAGGCTGGTTGGAAGGTATACATGTACCGCTAAGTGATGCTTACAGTGTAGGTTTAACCCACCATTTTGAATCACCTCCAAATAATGAACATTTGTTGTAGATAAACTATAATTCACTACATTTATGTTTTCTTGTTAACGGGTTTGGAGCCATGGACTTAATGAAGCAGCACATATTCTTTAACTGATTATAAATAAAATAATTTTTAGTTTTATCTAATTTTCATATTCCCCAAGCCTCATATGGAGTACAGGGAAAAAAGTCATATTTTACTTCAAATTGAGTTATTGCTGCCACTTGTTAAGACAATCATGAGACCATTCTAAAGCACTTGAGATTATGGTTAAAAGCTCTCTGTTATATTTAAATGAATTAAATAAAAAGTATTTGCTGGGGTCCTTATGAGGTTTGAGATATTAAAGTCATCGTACTGGAGTATGTTTGAAATGTGCAGTCTCAACGTTTGTGAAAAGGGTTTCACAGGTTTCAGTGGGGAGATAAAATCAAGTAGATTCTCAAGGTGGGAGTGTTTAAAAAAAATTGCCAAAAAATATCCACCTTGCCTACTAAATGAAAAAAACCTTAAACACAACATAAAAAGTTACAAACCCAACCTAATGTGCATATTTATCTCAAATTTGTGCAAAAACAAAGGAACGGTTGTTAAATGGAACCTTCTTCACTCCCTAGACTAAGCATAACATTGAAAATGTGTCAACGGAATCATCCCAGGAAAAACGAGATGGGCCCTCCTAGAAATGAGGTGAAGGCGTCGAGCATGTTGAACACACCGTCGAGCATGGGTATGGGACTGGCAGCCGCGCAGTGTTGCCACAACACGACAACAATCAGGAGGATGGTCAGATATACAGCGCTCGTGACAGACATGGTCCTTCTCGGGACGACTGAAAACAAATGAACAATATGAATATGCCCGACATCTACCATTCACATTCATGTTAAGAGGACGGACATTCCTCGGCGGCCGCATGGTCTGAGGCGTCACTTTTGCAATAGACTGGACTTCTGATGACGGGGAGATGGTTTGAGTCTTGGTTAAATTTACTATGTGTGAATTTTCCTAGATAGTTTTTCACTCTCCTTCCCCTCAAATGTGGGTACACTTACTCTAAATTCCACCTACTTCATACCTAACACATTATTGTAATTAGTATGTAAGCGTACATCCCAAATGTATAGTAAGACGCGATACTAAAAAAAACTAAAAAAACAGGACAGACACATTCTTATAGGCGCCATTGAAATTCTCCTACCTCTGCAGATTCACTGAAATTTTAGGCTTTTTTTTGTGTGCATTTTCTATCTTATTAAATATAGGCCTATTTCTAGCGCCTGTGTTCTGCTCCTTTCCCCTTCGAGTGTCCCCACTTCTAGTCTCATCACAGCAACATATGGTACAAGCAGGAGTGCGCTGATATCAAAAAGTCCTTGCCGATAATAAAACAAGAAACACAGTTAGTATATACAACAACTTACTGATAATATTATTATGCCAATGATTCACAGATTGTTGCTAAGATTATTTTTTTACTTGCAACCGAGATGTGATTAATAGTTCATTTAGCTTAATTTTAAGACACACGTAAATGGCCGTTGTTAAGCGCAGCACAGTGATGCTTTCCTGCCTTTGAAGAGCCCCGGGGGTTTGGCTTCAAGGTTCAATAGTGGGAAGGATACCAGAAAATAATGTTATCCTGAAAAACCAACGTAGGGCTGTGAAGAACATCACATCACAAATCTGGTTCCAGTTGGTACAGTGATGCGGAATACCATGTATCCTTCCTACCTAAAAACGCTTATTAATTTTAGCACATTTTTGGCCAATAAAATAAGATTTTACATCATTTACCCAATAGGACCATCTGTTCTTATTTTTAGTTGTATGTTTAAATGTGTGTTGAGTTTTAGAAGCTTAAGTGGCGGTAACTATATCATATAAACTAGGAGAAAAAGTTTATTTTATCACTGCCTTTTACTACTCGTTCCGGTTGTACATATATATGATAATTAGTCTAATAGGGTAGGATAAGGAAGGAAGTATTTTAGAGGTAATATACTCGCATATGCATGGAAGGAGAGTGGGAAACTATTTAGGAAAAACCACCCTCAGTAGACCCGACCAGGCTTCTAGCCTCAATCTCCCCGTCAACAAGGTCATTCAGCCGCTTAAGTGGGCGAGAACAAGTTGATTAGGATTTAAAAAATTTTTAAATGCACTAGCGTTCATCTAGTGAGTGGTTGAGGAAATCTACCTCTAATGCATCTGGTCAAAGCAAGAACCTCACTTGACTCTTGAATGTAACATTTATATATATTATGCTTACTCCACTTACACTTAAATACAGCAGTATTAGCTTGATAGATTCCACCGTGACAAGATAAGGACATAATTTAATCTGTCAAGGTAAGATTGTCAGCTTTCAGGGTAAACAAAGTTTTCATTATACATTCATGTTAACATCCCAGGGTACAAGTGGCGTGTTCACTTAGCAGTCAAATGCTCACAGCACTGTCCGTTCGACTCTGATCTGTGAAGTCATGGGGCGAGTCTAACTACGAACAAGGAGCTATTACAGTGGTTTCCCTTTGTGTCAGTAGGCAAATGATGGTGCAATTTTACCTTTAAATACTCTTCTCATCCATAACCCACTAGATTAAATAATTAATAAACCCAACAAACAAAAATATGCGAGTTAATTAACAGGAGACCATTTTAAATAACCTAACAGGATCTGAACCGAAGGAGACCAATAAGACTAGTGGCCTTGGACATGGGTGTAATCGTTGAGTAGATTTCTCCTAGAGAGAAAATGGTTTGAATCCCAGTGGAGGTTGATCATGTGAACTTCCTGCAGTGTGCGTGAACAATCCAAGTATGGGTGATTCAGTGATCACTGCTCACTCTATAAGTGTGATCCCAGGTGCTAATTGCCCCTCACTCCTATGAAGTTCCTAGAAGAACAAAGAAATGCCTTAGAAATCTAAACAATATATATTCTTTAAATTGAAAAATGAGACCTGGATACGGAAATCAAACCCAGAACCCTTAGCTTAGTATGACAATGCTCTAACCACTGAGCTATCCAGGAGTCATTATATGATTCAGGTCATTCTTCACTCATATTTTAAGCTAGAATCTATGATGGACGTGTGGAAATAGTCAGCTACATGTGTGTGATCCATTAAGATACTTGGCCAACTTGGCCATCTTCGATTCGAAAGGGCTTTATGCTGCCAATAGTAGTGTCCAGGATATCTCAGTGATTAGAGTATTGGCATATTAAGCCAAAGGCCCCGGGTTCAATTCCCGTGTCTATATGTCCTTTTTCAACTTACAGAATATGATATTTAGATGCGGCAGCTATAGCCGTAACTAAAAAATATAATAGCTTTGGTATTTAATCGATCTTAACAAGAGCAAGGCTCAGTATTTACTCACAAAATGAAGTACAGGTTGTTAACGAGCCAAGAGTAAGATTCAACTGTAAAAGACAAGAGTTTATTAGTAGAGGCGAGAGTGTGAAGGTTTTATATTTCACCAAAAGATCTAATGACACAATTTGAAACTTGGCAAACATACAGAGGTCATGTGGAATTAACACGCATCACGACACGTCTTAGTATTTCACTTGATAGCAGTAACTCCAATAACTGGAAGAAGACTAGGTCGATATCTGAGCCATATTAATTAACATTAACTAATAATTATCTATGGAAGAGGATAATATCTACCAACAGCTACACTAGTAATGTTATATGAATATAATTACTAACAGATAGAATTTCAACTTTTAAGGACTTGAAATTAATATTTAAATAAATCAAATAAAAACAAATATTCTCATAGTTATTTTATAGTGTAATTTAATTAATATAAGATGAGTTGGCTCAGCAGCAGCATTACTTGACTTGGGGCAAGACTGAACTGTTCGAACCTCGATCAGGGAGATCTGGAATACTTTAAAACGGCCAATGGTAACTTTCACAGAATGTAGTTGTGAGATTAGTTACCCCGCATCGGTGGGCGTGCGGGATAAGGCGTCATCCAGTCTGGTCTGTCCCATGACCAAGAGGATGGGGGTTTGAATCCTGGCTGTATGAAGTTAGTTTTCCTGCGCAATCCCTAGTTATTCTCTTTTCATTGGTTCCTCTACTTAATTGTTGTTGGGACACTGTGCGGTGCACCGTTGGTGGGCCACTGATCAAGAAATTAAGAAATCATCTCTTTTGGACACGCAGTATAAGCCTATTGTACTTAGTACTTCCTGGAAGGGAAAAGTGTTAATCCGGTGGTTGGTTGAACAACTTACGTTAGAGGGGAAAGGGAGATGGAGGATGGCAAAATGTAAACTTACTATCAGGAACCGAAAAGAACCAGAACCTTTATTGTACTTTAACCGGAAAAGGAACCTTTAAAATGTTTGTTTAAAGAACAGGAACCAGAACCGATACATATTTTCGACTCCTTGTTTTGTACCTATTGTCAAATATGCAGAAGAAACATGGACATTGAATGTAAGAGAGACTAGGAAAGTGGGGAGCATGTTAGCTGTCAGGAGGAGAAACAAGATTAGAAATGAAGTTATCCGGGAAATAGTGGGGGGTACAGGGAGTACATGAGATAGTAGAGGAAGCAAGACTGAGATAGTATGTGCATGTAATGAGGATGTTGGAGTACATGAGACAGTAGAGGAAGCAAGACTGAGATGGTATGGACATGTAATGAGGATGTTGGAGTACATGAGATAGTAGAGGAAGCAAGACTGAGATGGTATGGACATGTAATGAGGATGTTGGAGTACATGAGATAGTAGAGGAAGCAAGACTGAGATGGTATGGACATGTAATGAGGATGTTGGAGTACATGAGATAGTAGAGGAAGCAAGACTGAGATGGTGTGGGCATGTAATGAGAATGTTGGAATACATGAAATAGTAGAGGAAGCAAGATTGAGATGGTGTGTAGTAGTAAGAATGGAAACAGAGAGGATGCCAAAGAAATTGAAGTATGTGGGGAAAAGACAGCAAGGGAGGCCAAGAAAGATGATAACATAAAATGTTCAAGTGAGAGGAGAAGAATGGAAGAAATTAAAGTAGAAAGAGTGGTGGAAGGATAAAGGAATATGGAGGTATTTTACTAAACTGACCCAACCACAAGCTGGAAACAGTTGTTGTTGATGATGATGATTTATATTTTCCCAAATGCTAGTGTGGTAATATTTTATAATTATTATTATTACTATTATTTCAGTTAAAGGGGAATCATTGTTATTGTATCACTAGTATCTAATGAGAATTTAGTTGAGGTAATATCAGTTTTAATAGCTTTTCCTTTTTTTTTTTCTGTGGGTAATCACAGGTTAGAATATCAGTTGCTGCGGATGAGTCGTTAGTGTTAGATATTCGGTTAAGTTAGTTTGTAAGTTGTGTTATCAGCTTTTTCAGAAAGTAAACATTAAATAACCCAAATAAATAAGTTTAATAGATAACAATTTGTTAAACTTCACAACAATGTAACAAGCAAATAGGAAGCACAGATAACAATATCATTATTATTTTTATCAAAGGAAAAAAAAAAAGAAAAACATTTTCAACACATATATTTTATTCCATAACAAAAACACATTATGTTTAGTTGCCATGTCAATATTTATATGACTAGAAGAGGCTGGAAATGGTTGCCTTTAACTTTTTTTTTATGGCAAACATTACCAAATTTAGTTTATAACATTTTTAGTTAATTTATTTTGAAACATAATAAGAGATTTTATTTAATGAATAACATCAATATTTATATTTCTAGACAAATGTAATCACAATGTTTAGAGGTAAGTGATATAATTACTACACACCAATAATTATTCTTGTCAGAAACCACACCTTGGACATGTATTGTAAACATGAGGGAATTGTTAAGGCTAGTCTACAAATTCTATCGTTACAGTTACTAATTAGCTTAGTAAAGTTAAGCCCTGCACACAAGACGGCACAATTTACTGTACAAGATGTTGCGGCCACAAGACTTGCCCTGCACAACTCATTTCACGCAATAACTTATGGGCAAAAGAACATGTCCTGTATCAGACATTTTTATTGTACTAATGTTGAGTTGTAAACAATAGAAAATCCTGTTTTCTACGGACTTAGTTTTTCAATTAATGAATGAATGAATGTATATTTATTAATAGCTAAACACTTGATCAAAATAAACATAAAATAAGCTTGTAGTAGATGGTCATAACCTTTAGGAATGATTAAATGATTAATTTAACAATAAAGGTAGCTATGACATTGTATTGTTCAAATATTATATACAATCATATGTGATGTGTGAACAATCTCGTGGTAAAACTTGTGTGCAGAAAATGAGAACAAGAATTTGTTCAATTTATCGCACATAATCTTGTATAAGAAATTGTGTCTTGTCTAATAAGCTTTATAGTACATAGATTACAGTATTTTTGCTGATAAAAAAGCAATTATCCTAAATAATGTGACAGCTTATCAATAAGAAAGCCTAATGATATGTACAATAAAACACATTGAGCAAAATTGTAGAGCCTATTTCTAATACAATTCATTGAATAAAATAATATTTCTATCAAGTCAATAACTTAAATAGCCACAAGGCTTCCTTAAAGAAAATAACTTATCAAATTAAAACTTGAATTTTTAAAAGTTCTAGGATCACTTATCGAAGGCAGTTAAATGCTAAAATATTATGATGAGATGTCACAGTTTTTCAATCTCATTGTTTGAGTCAACGGACAGTTACTTAATTACAAGCCAATTTTCGTAGTAAGGACCTTTATAGAATACAAACATAGAAAGTGATGATATGCAACAAAAGGGACAGCTGAATATCACCTGACTTGACGTATGAATACGTGAAAGTAGATCTAGTAATTTTAACAACAAATAAGGTTTTTTTTAGCACCACGTCATACTGCCTGTTCAGGTTATACACTTGCGCACTAATTACTCTTATGGTTTGAGTGATAAGGAAGGTTATATTTAGAGGAAGTGTACCCATATTTGAATTAGAGGGAGAGTGTAAAACCAACCATACTCAGTACACCCGACCGAGATTCAAACTTTGATCCCCTCACCATTGGCAGTCTAGTCTACTGCAAGGGTAACATGTTTGATCATGCGGCCACCAAAGCGGGTCAAGTAAGGTTCTTCCCATGAAAATTGGACTATAGATCTACAATAAACTGTTTCTTCTATTCTCAACACGTTGATAAGATAGGGACATATTGTAATCAGTTATGGTAAGACAGCCATCTTACACTGTAAACAGAATGCATCCTTATAAACAAGAAAGGGTAGTTTTACCAACCTCCCTCACCCCCTTTTAACAATCCTAAGACCCGCCTCGGTGGCGTAGTTGGCCAACGCGCAAGTCGTGTTGAGCCCGACTGCCGAGGACGGGGAGATCGAGGTTCGAATCTCGGTCGGGTGAACTGGGGGTGGTTTTTCTCTTCCCAATTCCTAATCCATTAGCGTAATTAGTACTTAAGCGTATAACCCGAACGGGTAGTAAGACGCGGTGCTAAATAATAAAAACAATCCTAAGGTTTTACACCGTGTACGCCGAGCAAGCTGATACTTACATGGCTTAGTCTGAGCCTTTACGCAGCGACGATATCCGCCAAACAAGCGCGAGACAACTTTAGCTACGACGACGTCAGCGCCAACACAAAGAGAGGAAGTGAGGCGACCAAGAAAACCTGCCCGGAATGCTACGGCCGGGGATACTGCGAGGAGAAAGATGGAAACATCAAGTGCTTGTGTTTCGAGCAGTTTTATGAAGGGGCAGACTGCATGACCGAGGTGAACCATTGCAAGACCAACCCGTGTGAGAACGATGGCGACTGTCAACCCATCTGGGGGAACTACTTCTGCAAGTGCCGGAAAGGATTTCACGGTGTCAACTGCACGGAGCAAGGTTTGATAGCGGCATTGTTTGCTAGAACATTTACACAAGTACTTGTTTTTAATAATCCATTAAATGTTAGATCAACATACGAGGGAAAAATATTATCTTAAGATTTTAAGCTCATAGAATTATTCATAGATTAAAATATATTAGGTAAATATTGAGCCTTCATATCACCCTGCCTTAAACTTGGTTTTTATTCGCGGAAAACAAATACAGTGAAATTTCCCTTAACGGACATCTCTGAACAGTGGATTTTTCTTTATAAAGAAAAGTTTATATTTCCCCGGTTAAATAACATTGGCTCTTGAGGTGAAACAACCTCCCAATAACGGGCTTTCTCAATAACGGAAACAGTGCTATAGATGCATATCTATGCATAGAGATCTCTAAATAGCGGACAAAAAATTAAACCACCCGTCCATATTTAGTATTTGACTGTAGAAATATCATTGTCTCACGCTAAGTGCTGCCAGTCCTGCCTTACACCTATAGGGAAAGTTTCTAAAATAGCCTATGTAGAATTGACTATGGTAATCCAAGATCATACCTCCCACCTCTTCCGAGCCATCAGGGGGGGTTGTCCCAGCAGTTTAGTCTATTCTTAAAGTGTACACATAAAGAGTAAATAAAGCCTAAATTTCACATTTTATTTTATTTGCATATTCTGTGTAAAGTATTATATACATTAAGCTACATAGAATATGTAATCATTCCTGCCTATAATACCGCACAGTGCAGTAGTTAGATTGTCGTAGTTAATATCCACAGTATATGGGTTATTTAGATTAAACTGTGTTCAAACAGTCTGGTTTTTTTTTTTTCAAATAAATTAAATTACTTTTCCAAATAGCAGACACTTCTTAATAACGGGCATTTTTTTGATAAAGGAAGATGTACGCTGTTAAGGTGGGGATGTAGGGAACACAGGAAAAGACCAGCGTGTTTGCAATTTTTATAGCAAAACCTTTTTTTGGTCAAAATAAATAAAATTCTTCAGTAGAAACATAAGAGTTTAATTCTCTTCACGTAGTGATATTAAAAGTTGTTGAATATCTGTCATGAGCATAGTGGCATTAGATGACAAACTTTTTAAACGAAGAGAAAAAGTAATTTAAAAAGTTTAATTAAATCCCAGGACACCCCTTAGGAATATTAGATAAGTGTTGATATCACAGTGTGAAGAAAATTAAACTCTTATGTTTGTAATGAATAAATATTTAATTTATTTTGACCAAAAATATGTTTTGACATAAAAATTGCAGAAACACTGGCCTTTTCTAGCGTCTTCTACATTCCTACCTTCCACTGTAATATAAATCATTTATAGAGTATATTTTCCCATATATAAGATAATTGTGAATTATATGAAATGTCGTGATTGTTAACGATTGATTTGCTTTTTACTGCATCATTATCTGTTTACTTTACGATAGAAATTTTTGTTTCCCATGTTTGTTAATGCTCGACTAATTTTAATGTTCCCAAGTTACACTCAGCGCAAGCAGCACCGAGCTGAGAGCAAATATGTGACGAGCTGCTTACACTTGACGGGACTGTACCATATGTTTTGTCTGCCAAAGGCAAGATTAAGAGGGTGGCGAGACCACAGTTCTTGTACAACGTGGAAGTCGAGGTACCCGGCGAGGAAGCGTTCATCCTGCTACTGGACGGGGCCAAAACCTCAAGCGTGGGGGAAGAGTTTTCTCTCGACTACGAGACGGGGACAGGGATGAAGTTCTTCATTAAGAAGCTAGAATTGATAAAGAACCCGAGGAAGCTGGCAAAGAAATACGAACTGGATCACTCCATTCTGCATCACTTCCCCAGAGGTCTGGCACACATGCAGCTTTTATGTGCTGATTGTTATTTTTTAAAAGGAACTTGACCCACAAGGGGTGTCCTTAGCACCTGGAACTAACACTTATATTATAAACCAAATCATATGTACACTGAATACTTTCAGACCGAGCGGAAACAAACTTTTCAGTCTCATCTGAACTCAAGCTAGTCTTTAGAAGTGTTTTGATTTTTTTTTTACTTTGTCACCGTGTCTTACTACTTATTCAGATTATACGCCTATATAACAATTACGCTAATGTTTTAGGGATGAGAAAGGTTGAATTTAAAGGAAGTGTACCCACATTTGTGTTGAAGGTGGAAAGCAAATTAGAGAAAACCACCCTCAGTACATTCAATCGGGATTTGAACCATGATCTCCAAATCACCTGCAGTCTAATGCAAGAGTGACGTCTTAGACCATTCGACCACCAAAGTGGGTCTGAAAATGATTCAAAAGCGGTTATAGTGTGATAGAATCATCCAATTAATGTGCTTGTATAAAGGGCTAACCAAAAGATTAAAAAATTAACCAAACAATAGTCAAAAGTAAACATAGAAATTTAGTTTGAAGGAATAAATTAAAGTTCTAAAGCAAATAATCTAATATTCCTTTTTATTATTTAAAGGGGATCATTTCTATATGGGTTTATGTTTTTAAAGTCCATCATGAATACATTAAATTAAAGAAGAGTGATTAGAGAGAAGGCCAAGAAACCATTTCCCAAAGTTTGACATCTGCAACCATCTTGTCTTGGTTTTCCAGAAAATAAAATGGGGTACATAGTTCGTGGCTACTCCTACACCTCAAATGGGGGCCCTGTTTACATCTCGGTCAAGATAAAGAACAAGAACATGGTGCAGTTTGAAGGGAGGTACCTCGTCGTGCCCGAGAAGAACCCTTCCTTCTGTACTCCAACAATCCTAATGCAGGACTGGTACGAGCTTGTCTCCTCCCCGTAGGGTACCATAGACCAGAGACAGGGGTTCAATACTCACTGGGTGATGATGGTTCAACATTCTCTCACAATGCAAATGTTGGGTCATTTCCCTCAGATGTATCCTCTCATTATCTAAGGATGTAGTTGGAAACACCGACAGTCCGACAGTGAAACCACTTTACTTATCCCATCTTCTTGGACTGTTAACTGTATTATTCACCCTCCTAGTCCTGTTCCTTCGTGCAAGCTAGTTTAAACCCTCACTGCTATTCCGTACTAAGCTCTGTAATATGTTTTTATCTGTAAACTTATGGTTTATTTATATAAAAAGGATTGGGATGTTTACACTTTGGGTGAGTTCTTTCATTGTTGAAAAAAAGTGGGTTTGTTTGTGCACCGTGTCTTAATACTCGGTCGGGCTACCCGCATACTTAAACCAATAAGTTGGGAGTGAGGAAGTTGTAAAATTTGAGGGCATGTATTCGCATTTGCATAGGGGTAGAATGGGAAACAATTTAGGGGAAAACACCCTAGTACAACTGACAGGGATTTGAAACCCGATCGCCCCGTGCTATATACAACATTTTTATTCAATAACTTTATTTTTATTTTTATTCTATTAACTATTCAAATCAGTAATTTTTCATTCTTGTTAATTCATTGTTTAATTTATATCGTACTCGCTTTGGTGGCCACATGGTCTAAGACACTAGGTACTCTTGCAGTAGACTAGACTGTCGATGATGGGGAGATCAAGGTTCGAATCTCAGTCGGGTGTATTGAGGGGGGTTTATTCAAAAAACTGTTTTCCTCTCCCCCTACACACAAATGTGGGTACACTACCTCTAAATTTAACCTTCCTTATCCCTGAAACCGGTATCGTAATTAGTACATAAGTTTGTAACGCGAACAGGTAGTAAGACACGGTGCTAAAAAAAAAGTATCTTGTTTAACATTTTACACTTTTTGTTTTATATCCTGCAAACTATGGTATTATTTTTTAATCACGAAAAGTAGGGAAAATGTGGCCCGCGAATAACAGACAATCAGCAAGGAGGAAACTTGTGTTGGGGGGGAAGGGGGAGAGAATTATGTTCTAGGAACAAATCATTATTATTTTCACTGTTATTATTAAGTAGGAAACAATATTCAAAATAATTAAATCTTGTAAATCAATATTCCAGTGGAAATCTAAACTCAAAGGAATAAAACTAAACGACTTATGTTTTCCGTATAATAGTTTTGAAAGTGCATATTAAATTCCCCGTGAATATTTAAATTTGAGCCGCAATATACACCTGGGTTATTAACATCCAGGGACTTGTTGACCCCCACTCTGCCCCACCTGCCAAGTTATTAGCTCTCGAATGTCAAGGCTTGACCTCATGATTAGATGTAGGGAGATTTGATAGAACATTTGTTCCTGCGCGCTCTAGTGCAACAGAGTACGACAAGGCGCCCATGTACAAAAGGGAAGAGAGGTTCTCGGTGAGAAGTAAGACCACACCAGAGTGCTCCGACCAGGAGCCCAAACTGTCCCAGTACTGGTTCCAATACAACATCACCGATGATGCTCCTGTCCCCAAAGGTGATTGCATCCTGTGCTACATTGTGTGCGTGAGTGCATATACACATGCGCACTTTGACCACTATGGTGAAGACAATTACAAGTATCATCCCTGACATGAGAGCTCAATTCTGGCATAAAACTCAATCTCTGATTTGAGAGCCGTTTATATGGTTAAAGTGATTTTCCACTACCGCCAGGCATTTTTATTTGTTATCGTCGCGTCTTACTACCTGTTCAGGGTATACACATATATACTAATTACACTAATGAGTTATGTATGAGTAAGGTTGAATTTAGAGGAAATGTACCTGCATTTGCCTGGAAGGAGAGTTGAAAATCGTTTTGGAAAAACTTTCCTCAGTACACCTAACTGGGATTTGAACCCCAATATCCCTGTCATTGACAGTATAGTCTAGTGATAAGAGTGATGCCTTAGACCATATGATCACCGAAGCAGGTACAAATTATGTTTTTCAATTTTTTTTAAATCTCACCGATAGTGAACCTCAACTCATTCGCACCCCAACACACCACATGAAGATAATGTATGTAGGCTACTCTTGACCAGAGTCATAAGGCCCTCAGGGTTAGTTGTTCAGTGTCTGAAGCTCTCAACCCTGGCGAGGGCCTTTTAAGAAGAAAAAAAAACTAGAAGAATATAAAATAACTAGTTTGTATTAAATTTTTTAAAGATAATAAAATAAAATAGCAGTTAGGTTAAGTTTGAACAAAACACGACAAAAATAAACATAAAGTATTTTTTTTTAAATGGTTCCCAAACTTGACATCTTTTAGATGACACCTTCGGAGCATTGGACACGGACTGGAACTCACCGACAGAATACGCTTTCCAACCTTTCACCATGAATTTTGGGTTTTATCTGATGAAAGTAGCCATACTTGAAGAAGTCAACGAGATATTGGGCGCACAAAAGAATTCTTTCTGGAACGAAAACATGGTGAGCGGCTCTCTCACTAAAAAACACAATGTTAATAGTAGTCCCTATCTCATTAATGCCTCATTAAATTAATCTCCTAATAATGTTTGTGAACGGTACAGTTGAAAATGCGTGCTTACCAATAATTACTCCAACCCAAGAGCCTCAGGTTCATGTTCCAGAAATGAGTTCCAAGATTAACTTTTTCCTACATTTTTGGTTCTCACCCTCTCTAATTTTGGTGCATTTCCTTAAATGTAGCCCTCTTCCATCTGTTTCTTTAGCCTATATAGTATTTATGTTACAATTTATATATTTTTTTACATCGAGCACCCGAAACTATACTGTGTTTGATTGCGACGCACCAGTGCGGTTTCCACGTTGTACCAGCCGGTTTGGTGACATGCATGGCGGGCGGAGAGAGTGCCACGGTTGGCGTGCACCAGGAGCTGCAGCTAAGTGCGGAGCTGTCTTTTGACCCCAACGAGTCTCCCTACAACCAACAACACCTGAGCTACAAGTGGTCCTGCTGGACCTCCACACGCTCTAAGGGGCACTACTGCAAGGGGAAGGGTGTACAAGTGGGGACAGGTTTGTCAACTACATCCCCTCGAGACAAGGCCATTGTGTCATTTGAACCCCTAATCCCTTGCTACCCCACCTGCTTTCATACCACTGTGAAGACTAAATTAAAGACCCAGTTAAAGTCAAACCAGAGTCGATCGGAAGTAGTAGGAGCACAACCTCTTAACGATGATGACCACAGACAAGGCCAGATTCCCTGAATCCACATTCAATTAGAAATATATCACAGAAAGTGGTGTAGAAATACATATAATTATATTTAGTTTAAAAGGATTTTTCCTTGCACCTAACATACCCGGGTTAGTTAGCATATTTAGGTTAAATTTACAGCCCTTCACTTTCATTATGACCACATTAACATAATCAACAGTGTTGACGCTGCGCACGGGACCAAACTGAGCACGTGGGCCAAACATCCTGGGTTTTTTATTTCCATGTTCGAGTGTCAATTTTCAACATGTAAATTACTGTATTCGAAACATACTAGGCCAAGATTAAGAGCTCTTTATAAATAAACACACTATTGTAAATTATAGACTGTTTTGTTACACATGAAATAAGGTACAGAAAAGGTTTATAGAAACATATAAAAGGGAACAAACAAAATATGTTTTTTTACAATGAATGGAAGAATACAATTCACACGTTACACTGCCGACACTTGAGAATAAGGTAGTGGCAGTCTCTTGAAGAAAATCGATCGTTACTGCCCAATCCCTCGACCTCGTTTTCATTCTATCGGAACTCGTCTGGAGGGAGTGTTAAACGCTTAACACAACTTACTAAAAGAGGGAACCAAAACACACAAAAGGGTAAAAGGGGAAATAGATAAAGAACTATATGTCACTTAAATTGGAACATGTGAAAGGAGCAAATAACATAAAAGACAAACACAGGAAATGGAGAGAGTATGCGAATATATATATATATATATATCTTTTTTGTATCTATTTCAATGTATAACAAAACACAGGCTTACTTCAAAAAGTGAAAAGTTTCCCCTTAAAGAGAAATGATATATTGTGGAATATTACGTTAACAATGTGAAGTCATTTATGTAAAAGGGGTTCCGGCAAACATCCCAACCTTGCAGAGGCCAGGCTAGTTGGTCAACCCTGCGATACTGTCCCCAGGTGTGTTACTGTCCATACCCAAGGACCGGCTTCAAGTGGACAGTGTTTATGAGTTCATGGTTGAGGTGTGGAGCACCAAACCCCCTGTGCCGGGTTACCCCCTGAATCCCAGTAACGCAACCAAGACAGTGACAGTCATCGAGGGTAGACCCGCCATCTTGGCCCTAGAGTGAGTCATCAGAGCAGTGTATTCAAGACTGAAAGCCCCAAGGTGGTGATGGGAAATATTACCTTTTTGACCCACCGCACATAATTTTACGGTATAAACTAGCTTTGTTACCTAGTTTGTATTTATTTCAGTTGAATAAATACGTCTGGAGTATTATCGATTTCACCTGAGAACTGCAGTTCCAAGCTGTTCCAATTTTAACACCACAGTAGTGGTCTCCGGGTCAAGGGTCTCCACAAGTCCCTTATTAACCCTCCCTGCACCCCCTTCCTCTCCCTACCTGGAGTAGAATAGTTACAAGTCTGGTAAACATCAAATAACTTCTGGGCCATCCACACAGTCTAACACAGCAATTTTACACTATCTTCCGATCTTGCCAGTGACTGGGAGATCGAGGTTTGAATCTTGATTGGGTGTACTGAGGATGTTTTTTTCCCTAAATGTCTTGCCCCTCTTTCTCCATACAAATGTAGGTACATTTCCTCTAAAATGTTGCCTTCCTTATACCAATTCCATTGAAATAGTTAATGGATGTTTATAGCCCGAATAGGCTACAAAACATGGTGAAATAAGCCCTCGTTGTGGGCTCTTCATAGGTATGTGAAGAATGTCGGCCCATATTTCCCGTCAAACCCGGAGGAGATAGTGTACCTGAAGGTGGTCTGTGAGGCAGAGTGTGCTGATACCATGGAGGAGATGGAGTACGAGTGGACCTTCGAGCCGGCCGAAGGAAGCAAGAAGACGTTGGACTGGAAGCAGGACACTCAGTTTGGACAGAATACCGACAAGCTGCTTATTCTCGAGAACAAACTGACCCAGAGTGAGAAGTACCTCATCAGTGTCACAGGTACAGACAACACGTGGGCCCCGCAACCCTAAAAGATTCCTTCAGATTAGCGGTTTCCGTACTGTGGTTTGTGTAGCACCAGGCGAGTGAATTTTAAGTCGTAAAAATATTGGGCTTGATAAAAAATCTTATGAATAAATTACAACCCAGTACAACCAAGAGTAAAACAGATTTAAACAGTGATAGGAAGGGAGAGTCAGTATGCCTAAATTTTTACTGCCTCCAGATCCGAATCAGACTCCACCCAAAATTGCTTCCGACTCAATCTACAGCCCTGATTAATTCAGGTTTCCCGATTTCACGGAAAATGTGGTTTATGTTTCTAAAAATAGTCTTAGTCTGGAGATTTGCACAAAAATCAAAAACGTCTAAACTTGCGACAACTTCACTAAAAACCCTGTGACTTGGGTGATTTTTTTTTACCTGGGTACAATGCTTTAAAGTTAAACTTAAAATAGTGTGTAAAAGTAAATGTATAACTACATACCAGTATGTAGCTGCCATAGAATAAAATAGTCGGAGAAAATGGCCTAAGCTGTCAGGGCTAAAATGATGAAAAATAAATCACAAACATGAAGCAATTAAATCAGAACTGATTTGTATCGTGCCATGATACAAACTTAAACATGTAGGGTATAGGCCTCGTACTCAGTAGAATGTATGCATCGAGGTGGTTGAAATTGGCGTCATAAAAATAAAATGTTTGAATTTGAAATCTAAGTGTGGACCTATTATGATTCACTTTTATTACTAGGCTAACATTTTTATTTAATTAGCCTATAAAATTTTGAAATTTAAACCTGCTCATTGTTTCATGTTTTAACTTTTAAATATTAAATATTTAATAACCCAAAACCTCCCCCTTAGGGGCAAAGCATTGATTACATTGAAATCTGTAATGGTTCATCCAGCAGATAAATTAGTTTTCTGAACCACAAAACTGTCCAGCAAACCTGTTACCAACGTATCTTGGAACTTACTCATCTCAAATGTTCATGGAAGAAACAAAACAACCTTTAGGTTATCCACAGCAAGTCATCAAATACAAATTATTAATAAGCTCAATAAACACCGCAAAGTTGAACATCAGAAGAATGGCAAGTTTAAACGACAAGCAAGGGGTATTTAACACTTCTTTTAGTACTTGTAATGAACATTAAACAACTTGTTAACGTAGGTTGAGGGTGGAACTCTTAACACTGTGACGCGAGTTGAAGCCAAATACAAAATAAACTTTCTAAAATGTTAATTTGTTTTTGTTTTTTTTTTTGACTAGGAACTTGTCACATGAGTCCTCACATTCAGAAGGTAAAGTAAGTACCGGTATTTAATAAATAATTCACATGTTATCAGGAATACCAATCCTGATATCAGACAACATGTCCCCCTTCCACGCTATGGAGAAGCAGTAATGCTTCAACAATTGAACAAGCAGTTCCTGTTCGTCGAGCAGCTCTATCTGCTCCATTTTATGGCGCTCACTCGAGGACAGGGCGGAATACACGTCTACCATGTCCCACGCTTGCGCGCCGTCCCAACCGGCCTGCATAAACCTTTGCTTCTGCGAGTCCAGACTCTTGCAAGCGTTGACCCCGGCGAGGAGACAACCCCTGGCCCTCAGGTTCGACGTCATCATGTTGCCGAACCTGTCGTCCATGTTGACTTGCTCGTAGTTGACAAACAGCGCGGTACGGAACTTGCTGGCGAAGAACGACAGGAGCCGTATCCACCTTTTCCGATTCTATATATACGAGGACGCACTCTGTGAGGAACAGCGTGGGGAGACTCTCGTTCACTCCCGCTTCGGAAAGCTTCGTTTTCAACTGTTCGAGGTCACACAAGTCCACGCCGACCACGTGATAGTCGTTGGAATGGAAGTCAGTGTTACTTATCATAACCTCTCCGTCCCCCACCTGGATCATGTCCAGCAACAATTGACTTTTCTTGATGAAATGGCACTTCTTGGAAGTCACGGCTGGGAAATCTAACTCTACAAAGTTGGTGATACGTATCCCGGCTTCTTTGAGGCGCCAATACAGTGTGTCAAAGCCAGCCCCCAAGTTAAGGATTTGACAATTGCTACCAACTCTTTGCAAGAATTTGTGGATAAACATCTCTACTCCTTTTACTCTCGCGTAGTAGCCCCGGTTTATTTCGGGTGCTTTCCTGTCCGAGCTCCGAATGAACAGAGAAATAAAGGGATCTTTCCAATAACCAAGATGTACTGCGGCTCTTTTACACAAACTTGCATCATCGTTTGTGGCTTGCACAGCCTCTAGACCCAATGCCGCCATTTTAACTGACAGTTAAACTGACAATTAAAAAAGATAAAAATATAGATACCTTCAATTTCTAATAAGGTTCAAAATATATTCAATTAATAGAACAGAATGTACACACAAACAAGACTAGCAGAATGTTTACATTTTTTGGGGGAACCATTTTGAAACGAATCAGAGCTACCAGCATAGAAAATTCTAATTTGAAAAATACGCTTGATCTGATTAGATGCTAGCAACAGTTATACCGTTTATAGTCAGAATGTGTATGATTTAGTTAAATTAGCAGATAATTAATTGTGGAATGAAATATATAATGATACAGGTGAGTTTTATTAAAATTAAAATATTATCACGTGAAAACAAGAGAATGACAACGCTGTTCCGACTCCCTCCTCCGCAGACCCCAAAAAAAGTAACTATGCAGTTAATTTACCTCAGAGTCAGTGTTGCCAGCTGTACGATCTGGACACTACTTGTGATATAATTTCACCACCTGTACAATCTAATTTTAGGATAATTTCTAAAAGTAATATCCTGTGACCCTGCTATAAAGAAATAAATTATTATTGTTTATGAAAATCGGTGAATTTATCAATATAATGTCAGAAAGTAGTATCTTACTGGTCTAAATACAATCCATTTCAGGCCCATGTATTATCGCTAGAGAATATATAGTTGGCAATACTGCTCAGAGTTGATTCCCAGGGTTGTAGTGATGGGTCCGGTGTCGCCAACTGTACGATTTGGATACTACTTTTGATATAATTTAACCACCTGTACAATCCTATTTTAGGATATTTTCTAAAAGTAATATCCTGTGGCCCTGCTATAAAGTAACAACTTTTACATACTTTTTTTTTATGAAAATCGGTGGGTTTAAAATAATGTCATACAGTAATATCCTACCGGTAAAAATACAATCCAATACAATGAGTCATATCGTTTGCCGCATGGCTGGCTCGCTCCCAATTCCTTCACCACCAAACTTAACGAGCGAGCGCAAACTAGTTATCACAATTCCCGTTCCGAGAGTGCAAATCTGTCCCTTCCCTTTCAATTTATGAACGACTTAAGAATTATGTGTAATCTATCCGAAGCCTATTGCGTTTGATTCTTTAATTTTATTACCTACGCATATTACTTATAATAATTAACCTTAGCATAATTATAGCCTTTAGTGTCTAATTCACAGAATTATGTCTATTGATGTTAAGAAAAATATTTTAATATTGCTGGCAGTGATGCTATCTAGTAACGATAGTAAGCATTTATAGTTGATTTTTTCGTAGTAACGAACGAAGAACGACAGAAGAGTCGTGAATGACAAAAACTCTTGACTCTTTCCAGAACGAATGAACGAGAGCGAAAAAATAGTCGTGAGTGATGTGTAATGGCGGCGTGAACGACTCGCTCGAGAAGCGATAGTTGTTCGTTCACAGCTCTCAATCAAGAGTCGTTCAATTTGAATGACTCGCTCACGAGCGACCCATCACTACAGGGTTGCGCTTGCGTTGGCCAGAAAATCCTACCGCCTCGAAGTTAGGGCGTGTTATGTTAAGGAAAATAGATGCATCCATCATGCGTCACTCCACTACTCTATAACTTTAATCATATTTATAGACTTATCTAAAGTGTTTAGCACAGTAGACCGTGATTATGATTAATTAAAACTTGAAAAATTGGCAGAGGTTAATAAAACCAATTTGTAAAAATATTAATTAATCTATCATGCATAAAAATAGCTTATCAAGCATATATCCACTACAAAATTAACTAGATAATTTTAAGGGGGTAGATAATCTGTTAGTTAAAAACAGTAGCCTACTTATGCCCTAAAGTACAGTAAAAAGTAAATTTATATCATAAAGAAATGCCCTTAAACTCACTGCGTGAAGCTATTTAAACAACTTCATTTACTTCCAAGAGGTCTCAAATTGAACTACTGTACCATTTAGTAGCCTAGTTATAATCAAACTTTGGGGAAAGATGAGGGGTCATTGCCCCCTGGGAATTTTTTTAAACATGATTTAGAAAATTCATTCCATCAAAAGGGGGTACATATTTTTTCAGGGGGAGCAAAAGACACACACATAATTGTTTTAAGTTGGTGTTTTTTTTCTTTGGCACCATGTCCTACTACCTGTACTCAGGCTATACACATATGTACTAATCACACTAATGAGTTAGGGATGAAGAAGGATGAATTTAGAGGAAGTGTTCCCAAATTTGTGTGAAGGCAGAGTGGAAAACCATTTTGAAAAAAAAAACTTCCTCAGTCCACCCAACCGGGATTTGAACCCCTTTCTCCCTGTCATCCGCAGTCTAGTTTAACACGAGAGTGACGCCTTAGACCCTGTGGCTACCAAAGCAGGTAATAATATTTTAATTAATGGACATTTTGAAGCATCCTCATTAAAGACACTGCTGTTCACAGGTGGCCACAAAGACCGTGGCAAAGCCACCATGAAACTGAATATGAACACCCCTCCCACCATGGGCAGGTGTGCCATCACCCCAGATTCCGGGAAGAGTGGTGTCACTAAGTTCCACATCACCTGCGAGGGTTTTATCGATGAAGACAAGTTCCCGCTGACTTATGAGTTCTTCCAGGACGTTGACCTTGACAATCCAGGGCTCGGTATATACAATTTTTTTTTAAGGAACTAAACTTACACTGGCCTCCGATTGTAGAGAATAATGACTAGCCAAGGGCACAGACAAGGAGGAAGGGGGTACACGTTCATTCACTACCCATTCTGTAAAGTAAGATGATGGGATCATCTATATTAATAAAATGAAGAATTAGTTTTTCTGTTTTTCATGAAAATTGCGTGATATCTACCTCACGCTGAGAACTGACACTTTAAAATTACTAGCCCCTGTGCACAAAGATATAGCCTACACCTCGAAACAGGAATTTTACATTTTTGATTAGACCTTTTTAATTGATTAAAAACTAGGTCAGAAGAAATAAAATGAAGATTTTTTTTTGGTCTGTTTGAAGCAAATAAAAGTGTAACCCGGGTACCTTTGGTATATAATATAGTAGGGAGGAACATTTATCAAATACAAACACATTATCTTGTTGCGATCAACATTGATAACATTTTACTGTATTATTATTGTTATTTTATAAGTATTGATAATATCTACCAAAAGTGACCCCTGCAGACCACATAACTTGACGTATGAAAACATGAAAGCAGGGACTCACTCACACTTTCGGCCGCCCTAGACTCCATATAATTTTCTGCCTAGTTTTTAATTATCCTACTAACAAATTAACGGGACAGGATTTTTTTTTTCTCATTAAAATGCTTAGAGTAATTCATTAATATCTTAATTAATTTACTGTATTGACATTATTTCATAGAGTTTTAGTAAAATAATATAATATTGATGACATAATTCCACATGTAGGCCTACATATACTTATAAAATCACACATATAGATTTTTTTATTAGTAAATGTATGACGGTTTATAAGAAATTTTAACTGTGCACATTTATTTATGATCCATCAAAATTTGCTACCCTATGCTGAAGCCTACTTAGCCTACTGATAAATCAGCTCCTGCATGAAAGTAGATCCAGGAAAACTTTTCAGTTATCAGATAAGGCCCTTGTAATGGAAATTGAACTGTAGCTCCTTTAGTTTCTGGTATCCTGGTAGCCAGGAGCTGCCAGAGAAGTTGAGTTTCTGAATATGTCTGTCTTGTCCGTGTTATTCACATATTTAAACCAAAAGGGGGGGGGGG